>JADRCH010007386.1:0-25208 GCA_019843965.1 Rhynchomys soricoides | reverse complement strand
TTCTTCTTCTTCTTCTTCTTCTTCTTCTTCTTCTTCTTCTTCTTCTTCTTCTTTGAAAAGAGCAGCTAGCTCTGAGTGGGACAGATTGCACTATTTTGATAACTTTATAGGTTATTTTAAAATGTTCTGCCCCATTTAAATGATAAGTTTGAACAACGGATATTAATACCTTTGAATAGGCTTTTGCTATGAAGTGAAAATCTCTGGTAGAAGAAATGTAAAAATGTTCTGTACAATAAACTGGCACTTAAAAAATAGAAATCCATTTATACATTGACATTTAAATTTCTTCCTTAGTTTCTTTCTCTATGATAAAAGAATAGCATGTGGTTGCACAAAATTATAAAACTTGAAGCTGCTTCCTCATTGTAGTGGTTATGCTGTATATACATTTCAGTTGGAATTTCTTTTAGCAAAGTCACAATGTTTTGCTGCAATTCTCTGATACATTTATGGCATATTAAAACTTTATCTAGCCAAATATTATGGCTAGATTACTATGGAAAACAGTAAAATTCTAGAAGTCAATGGATGAGATACTGTTAAAATGTATGCTAGAGAAGCAAATTTTAGAAATGGTTATATTTAATATCTTTATTAGCTAGCTAGAATATTTCTAAAACAATATACAAATGACTTTCATTGGGGTTTATTCCACTGGGAGATGTAGGCACTAACAATCACTAAAATTGTGCAGATGTTTTAGGTAGGTCTTAAATATGTTATTCATCTGCTGCTTTTTAAAATATTAGCTACCTTTTGTAATTTTATTTCCTTGTATTTAATAATGTTTTGAAATGTAGCATTGAAGAAAGTAACTCCATAAGTTCAACACTGCCTAATTGTCTAACATTCTAAGTCCAAACCACAAAATAAATATTTTTACTGCTTTGCACATTTTTTCTGAGAAATTACTTTAGTTTATAAATTCTTTGAAGTCTAAAGAAAGAGAAGGATATGCTTCTCCTAAGTCAATGTAGACCATGTCTGAACATTACTGAGTCCCCATCCCCATCCTCTGACTTTCTCTTTTCCAGACAGATATATGGTACATTATTTCTACACAGTATCCCTATCTATGCT
Organism: Rhynchomys soricoides; assembly: GCA_019843965.1. Classification (NCBI taxonomy): domain Eukaryota; kingdom Metazoa; phylum Chordata; class Mammalia; order Rodentia; family Muridae; genus Rhynchomys; species Rhynchomys soricoides. The sequence goes on along the minus strand of JADRCH010007386.1, from coordinate 24,125 downwards.
TTCTGAATAATCATTATTCAAATGAGAGAAAGAATATCAATCACCTCAGTCACTTTGTACAGATGGAGCCAGAATTAAACAGTCTTTTGAGGGAAATATATGCAGTATATTATATATGCTGTATATCATTTGGATAAAATACAAGCACTTCTGTGGTTTCTATGTTATTATAATCTCACAGTACTGTTTCTGTCTCAATAACGCCATTTCAAAAGGTATTACTTTTACTCTTTCAAATGTTCTCCTTCTCCTTCTCAATTGAGGAGGAATATTTGCCCTGAGCTTAACCTTTTTAGCTAGGCTCCCTGAAGTTTAGCTGGTATGCCCCTGTGGAACTGAGAACTTAGGCATGTGCTTTGGTTTACTACAGTCTTAGCAAGGAATCTTTTTGGAAGGGAGAATCTAGGGGGATATACATTTAAAATCACTGTTTTGACTATATCTCTTAGTAATCAGACATCTGAAGTATATTTTATATGTAGCAGAACTTTATTGAGTTTCTATATTGAAGTTTTAGAAAAACAACTGATATTTCATGTCATTTATTGAAATATCTTTGCACTTAGGATATTATCTTTATAGACACTAAAGAAGAAATTTGGTTCTGAAAATGTCCCTGAACTGGATATTGCTTCCATTCAAGGATCGCTGCACTCTCCCCAAAAACATTTTTAACAACAACAACAACAACAACAAACTGACTATATATTAACAAAGTCCACATTTCAATCTCTGAATAAGCTTTAAGACACAATGTTGAAAAATGTCAGAGGGATATGTTTTTCCTGGTCAGAAAAGTTTAGAAAACTCATATTCCAATTTTCTGAGGAACTGCCAGATTGATGTCCAGGGTGGTTGTACCAGTTTACAATCCCACCAGCAATGGAGGAGTGTTCCTTTTTCTCCACATCCTCACCAGCATCTGCGGTCACCTGAGTTTTTGATCTTAGCCATTCTGACTGGTGTGAGGTGGAATCTCAGGGTTGTTTTGGTTTGCATTTCCCTGATGACTAAGGATGTTGAACATTTCTTTAGGTGCATCTCAGCCCTTCGAGTTTCCTCAGTTGAGAGTTCTCTGTTTCACTCTGTACCACATTTTTAAATTGGGTTATTTGATTCTCTGGAGTCTAACTTCTTGAGTTCTTTGTATATATTGGATATTACCTCTCTATTGGATATAGGGTTATTGAAGATCTTTTTCCAATCTGTAGGTTGCCATTTTGTCCTATTGACAAGTATACTTTGCCTTACAGAAGCTTTTCAGTTTCATGAGGTCCCATTTGTCTATTGTTGATCCTAAAGCCTGAGCCATTGGTGATCTGTTCAGGAAGTTTACACCTGTGCCAATGCATTCAAGGCTATTTCCGAATCTCTCTTCTATTAGATTCAATGTATCTGGTTTTATGTGGAGGTCCTTAACCCACCTGGACTTGATGTTGGTATAGGTGATAAATATGGATCCATTTGCATTCTTCTACTTGCAGACCACCAGTTAGACCAGCACCATTTGTTGAAGATGTTTTCTTTTTTCCAATGTATGGGTGGTACTGTGCAAGGGAAGGGAAAGGGGGCAGGATCAGGTAGACAGAGACAGAAGAGAAGCCCAGAGGGCCAGGAGAATGAATAGAAAAATGCAACAGTATAAAGTGGGATGGGGCTTATAGAACCATCAGAACCCAGGACCCAATGAAGATGACTGTAGCCAAAATGTCCAACAGTGAGAAGATGAAACCTAAAGAAACCACCTCCAGTAGATAGACTTGGTCCCCATTTGAGGCATAGGACCAGCTACTCATCCTCAAAATTCTTTACTCAGAATTGTTCCTATCTAAAGGAAATGTACAGACAAAAATGAAACAGAGACTGAGGGAAAGGCCATCCAGTGACTAGCCCAACTTGGGATCCATCCCATGCTCAGGCACCAAATCTCAAAACTATTACTAATGCCATGCTTGCAGACAGTAGCACAGTATGGCTGTCCTCTGAGAGACTCTACCAGCAGCTGACTGAGACAGAGGCAGATACTTACATCCAACCATTGGACTGAGGTCAGGGACCACTATGGAAGAGTTAGAGGAAGGACTGAGGGAGCTAAAGGGAATTGCAACCCCATAGAAAGAGCAACAGTATGAACTAACTTGGACCCCTTGGACCTCTGAGAGGCTAAGCCACCAACCAAAGAGCATACATGAACTGGTCCCTGCATCCCCTCCCACTACAGATGTGGCAGAGGACTACCTTGTCTGGCCTCAGTGAAAAAGGATGTGCTTAATCCTGTAAAAACCTGATACCACAACTAAGGGGGATGCTAGCAGTGTGAGGTAGGAGTAGATGGGTGAAAGAGGGAGAAGAGGGGAGGAAGGAAGGGATGAGGAACTCATAGAGGGTGGACTAGGATGGGGGCCAACATTTGGAATGTAAATATATAAAATAATTAATAAAAAATAAAAAAGTTAAATTTGTTATAGGTAAAAGAAAAAACTCATATTCAAACTACATTACCATTTTGAGTGTTTCCCAGTGCATATAAACATAGGGAGAGTTCTGGGAGATCTTGCAGTAAAAACAAAATTGAAAACTAAAACTTATTCGACATTGATTAGACTGCCTTATTCTATAAGTTAATTGACTTTCTGTGCTGTGTGTTTGAATGTGTGTGGGGTATTGTCTAGCCAAATATACCATCTGCCTTATTTTGGGAAATGCTGGTGTAGATATCATTTCATAACTTAGCTGAGTCCCAATAATATCTTTTCAAGATACCTATTGCCTTCAAGCACTTCTCAACCCACTTGAAATTCCTTGGACTTGCTTTTATTTGAATACCACAATTTCTTGTTATATTTGAACTTCCCACATGAACTGAGAATAGTGTTGCTCCAGTGCTCTGCTTCACCCTTGTTGTAAGACCTAAGAATCTCAAGCAGAGTTACAAGCTGAACTCTCTCCTACCTTCAGGTACCTTGCCAAGGATCAGGAATGAGAAAAACAGCTGTTTCTTTGTCCAGTGTTACTTTCTCTTTGTGGAACATCAGTTCTTTGTCTGATGGATTACAAATTATTTGGAGGGGGGATGGAGAGAAAAATCCAGTTTGTTTTTGTGAGGCATAAAAGCCCTGACTGATGAGCCCAACAATTTTAGAACAAACGGTACCATATAAAACTGCAGCCCAGCTGTCAACACTGTGGTAACACAGAAAGAAGAGGTCACATGAAATGTTTCCTCGCTAGAGTTCTTAGAGAAAAAAAATGACCTTGATCTGAAGGAAAATGATTTCAGGTCACAGAATGAACATTAAAAGAACTACCTGGAGTTACAGTGAATACTGGAAATCACCACAAGTAAAACTAATGATACCTCATAGAATTCGAATGTTTTCTTTAGAAAAATATGTAGATGATTGAATGAGTACATGACAAAAGCCTTCTTTCTTCCCCCTCTAAGTACTTATGGGGAAAAAAACCTAGGAGATGAGCTAATAAGATCAACAAAGTTGAATGTACTAAAGTTATTGACCTACTACTTTTTCGTAGGCTATCATCTCCCTTTGTCATGCTTTCAACCCATACTTCTGAATGTGATCACCAAAAAGATATCACGACTGTGAGCAAGAAACATCAGTAACTCTAAGTAGAAGTAACTGGCTCACGGGACAACCAGAATCCCAGAGTGTCTATTGTCTTATGTAGTGCTGAATAGATGAGTACTAAGAGCTCAGGGAGAATAATGAGAAAGTGAAAGAAGCGTACAGGTTTTGTCAAACACTGAGAACATTCTTAGCTTTCTTCTAGACTAGAAAATGGTTTTATCAAGTGAATGGTTTTTTTCTCAGTAATCCAATGAAAGAGACATGGTGAAAATGTCATTAAAATGTAAAGAATAATTTCTGAATTCCCCAGGAGAACCTTCAAGCTTATTCAAATGGTCTTCAAAGATGCAGTAAAAGGACTAGGCCACTCTTATGCTGCTATCAGAAATCTGAATTTATACCTATAATCAGAAAGTGTTCTATTATTACAAGCACAAAACTAGCTTCCAGATGACTGTCTTGCATCTACTGACAAGGTGATCTGGGAAGAGATAAATATAATAACTATAAATTTTAGAGAGAAGTACTTCATCGTAAGGGATCCCTAGAAGCTAAAGATTTGGTCCAGAAAAAGTCACTGGAATATCAGCTAGTGTGTAGTAGTGGCCTTCCACATTTTCAATACTTGTGGGTTCAAGAGCCCATACTCAAGCCAGAAAATGAGAGGCTTAAAAGTTTCTGACCCAATACTAATATTATAACTGGACCTCCATCCTGGTGTGAGAAGTTTTAAAAGATGGGAGAGATCCTGAGAAAATTTGGAGACAAGCTTGGTACTACTGTCAAAATCAAGGCATGTTCTAGAGCCATGTCCAGCAGCTTTTTCCATGTCTAATAAAGACTGTGGAAATTTTTCACTTTGTGTTTGAAGGTTGTCATCATTGACCTATATTGTATGACAAAACTTTTGCTGGGAGACACTACACACATACCTACACACAGCAGATAGGAAATTCATCTCTGACCAAAGTACAGATACCACCTAAGTATTTAGCATTATATGTGAGAGGTTACTCACAGGAGCAGAAATGACTCAAAGACAATCCACCCCAGCATATGTGACAGTTTACAAAATCTGAGAACCTGGAGTACAATATACAGCCTGCAGGCAGCTCAACAAGTTGGGTAGTGTCCTTTCTAAGGAACTCACTGATCTAATCCTCTTCCAGGCAGCTGGTCTAGTCTCACAGTCTTGGTAGCTTGGCTTGTCCAAGAGAGGCTCTCAGCAGATTTTTTTGCTTAATCTGGGAGAGAGAAGCCTAGTGAATGTTATGAGTTTCAGGAATTCCTGAAGCAGATTAAATTGTTTACTTTATAGCTTAAGGAGCTTCCCCTGTGATGGAATATCTCAATCTCAGGGGAAAATGCTATGAAACAGTTCTAAACAATGCAGCATGGTTCTATATTATTTATTATATCTATTCTATATTTAAAAAGTACCCAGAACATACATTCTTTGTGTTATTGGTATGTATTGGAACCTTATTTATTTATTTATGCATTGATATTTTTAATTAATTTTTACTTTTTCATATAAGAGTTTTATTTGAGACAGGGTCTCATCCTATAGCCCAGGTTAGCTAAGAAGTCAGTAGGTGTCACTGGTTGGTCTTGAACTCTCAGCAATCTTCCTGACACAATTTTTCTAGTGCAGGGATTGTAAGCAATAATCATCACACCTGGCTTTAATGAAAGATTTAGCTCAGAACCTTATGTTTTTAGATGGCATGGATCAGACATGTATTGCTATTTAATAAATTTAATAAGAGTTTTAGGTACTGGAAATATAGCTCAATGGTAGCTCACTTGCCTGATATGCTTGAAGACCAATGTTCAATTCTCAGTATTGAAAAAAAATGTTATTTTATTTAGCAAAACATTGAAAATATGTGATCTACAACCTCCCATCAAAGTACAAATGAGGTAAGCATTTTCTTGGAAATTTAGAATACTAAGCATTTTCTTGGAAATTCGAATTTTGCTGAAAGGGAGGTGACCCCTTCCTCCCGAATTGGTACAGAATATACCTAGATACCAAATTCTCTGCACAAAAAAGATTCACCCTGGAGGGACAAGTGGAGATGCAGGGGGGAGCTGAAAAGGAAGAAATAGCAGCATCAAGCAATAAAAGCAATATAAGTAACAGAGAGTGATTCTGCAAGAATGGGTTTTTAAAGGGGAAGGGGGACAGTCTATGCTAGGGTGAGCTGGTAAATCTAATTGGACATATTAGCCAAATAATGAATTTTAATTGTTGGAACTTGGTGTTTTGTTTCAGTAATGATTCAGTGGACAAATAAGGGAATAGACCTCTGTGGCTAGCTTTAGGAAGGTAATCTAACAGTTTAGTAAGGTAGAGGGAAAAAAGTAAGGCAAAACCAGCTTGCAATGTTTGCTGTGCTCAGGCCTCCTAGAGCTCCTTCAAATGGTACATTTAAAATAGCTATAATCGATCTGTGGCAGGAGTCCTCTACCTGCGCCAGCAGGGCTCCATAGACAAATAGTGCTGGGAGAAAGTTGGCCTTCCAGAAGTGTGGAAAAGACTGTGAGAGGGGGTAAGAGGAGTAACATTACTCCGCGGGACTAGCCCAGAATCCTTAGGACACAGTGACTGAGGAACAGTCAGAAGGAAGGAGCCTTCCCCTTTCCATCTTCTGTCTGGGCCACCAGGGTTCCACAACCAAATAGCACTGGGAGAAAGCTAGCCTCCCAAGATTGTGGAAAAGCCTGTCTTCTCAGAGGGACCCACCTGGAATCCCCAGGACACAGAGACTGAGGAGTGGGCTTCTGTTTTATTTTCCCCAGTGGCTGGAGAGCGGATCCTGTGACACAGGGCTCCGTACTCAAATAGTGCCATGAGAGAGCTAGTATACCAGGCATGCCGACACACCTTCAAGCACAGGCAAGAACATCAATTCTTTTCTAATCCACTGGACCAAGATGGATCCTTGAAGAGCCATCAGGACACAGGAAACAAGGGACAGCTGGGGATTAGATCCTTCTTGTTTCTGTCTGCACCCCAGAGATAACCCTATACCACAGCTCTCTAAACCAAAATTCCTCTCAGAGAGAACTGGTCTTCAAGAAGTATTGACACCTAGGCTTGCAGGAAAGACAAGCCACAGAGAGAGAGAGTAAGACCAGCTAACACCAGAGATAACCAGATGGCGATCGGCAAGGAAAAGAACATATGGAACAGAAACCAAGGCTACTTGGTATCATCAGAACCCAGCTCTCCCACCACAGCAAGCCCTGGATACCCCCACACAACAGAAAAAGAAGACTCAGACTTAAAATCACATCTCATGATGATGATAGAAGATTTTAAGAAGGAAATAAATAACTACCTTAAAGATATACAAGAGAACACAGGTAAACAACTAGATGCTCTTAAAGAGGAAACACAAAAATCCCTTAAAGAACTATAGGAAAACACAATCAAACCGGTGGAGTTACAGGAAAACACAATCAAACAGACAAGGAAGTGAACAAAACCATCCAGGAACTAAAAACAGAAATAGAAACAATAAAGAAATCACAAAGGGGGACAACCCTGGAATTAGAAAACCTAGGAAAGAAATCAGGAGTCATAGATGCAAGCATCCCCAACAGAATACAAGAGATGGAAGAGAGAATCTCAGATGAGCAAGATACCACAAAAAACATTGACAGAACAGTCAAAGAAAATGCAAAATGCAAAAAGCTCCTACCCCAAAACATCCAGGAAATCCAGGATACAATTAGAAGACAGAGCCTGAGGATAATAAGTATAGACGAGAGTGAAGATTCCCAACTTAAAGAAACAGTAAATATCTTCAACAAAATTGTAGAAGAAAACTTCCCAACCTAAAGAAAGAGATAAACATAAATATACAAGAAGCCTACAGTACTCCAAATAGACTGGACCAGAAAAGAAATTCCTCCCGTCACATTATAGTCAAAACACCAAATACACAAAATAAGGAAAGAATATTAAAAGCAGTAAGGGAAAAAGGGCAAGTAACATATAAAGGCAGACCTATCAGAATTACACCAGACTTCTCAACAGAGACTATAAAAGCTAGAAGACCCTGGGCAGATCTCATACCGACTCTAGAGAACACAAATGCCAGCTCAGGCTGCTATACCCAGCAAAACTGTCAATAATCATAGATGGTGAAACCAAAATATTCTAAGACAAATCCAAATTTGAACAGTATGTTTCCACAAACCCAGCCCTACAAAGAATAATAGATGGAAAATGCCAACTCAAGGAGGGAAACTACACCAAAGAAAAAGAAAGAAAGCAATCTTTCAACAAACTCAAAAGAAGATAGCCACACAAACATAAAAATAACATCAAAAATAACAGGAAACAACAATCACTATTCTTTAATATCTCTTAATATCAATGGACTCAATACCCCAATAAAAAGACATAGACTGACAGACTGGATTCATAAACAGGACCCAACATTTTGCTGCATCCAGGAAACACACCTCCATGTTAAAGACAAATACTACCTCAGAGTAAAGGCAGGAAAAGAGTTTCCAGGCAATTGGCCCCAAGAAAGAGGCTGGAGTAGTCATTCTAATATCAGATAAAATCGGCATTCAACCAAAAGTCATCAAAAAAGATAAGGAAGGACACTTCATACACATCAAAGGAAAAATCTACCAAGAAGAACTCCCAATTCTGGACATCTATACCCCGAATGCAAGGGCACCTACATTCATAAAAGAAACTTTACTAAAGCTCAAAGCACACATTTCACCTCACACAATAATAGTGGGAGACTTCAACACCCCACTATCATCAATGGACAGATCTTGGAAACACAAACTAAACAAAGACACAGTGAAACTAACAGATGTTATGAACCAAATGGGTTTAACAGATATCTATAGAACATTTCATCCTAAATCAAAAGAATATACCTTGTTCTTAGAACCCCATGGTACTTTCTCTTAAATTGATCATATAAATAGTCACAAAACAAACCTCAACAGATATAAAAAGGTTGAAATAATCCCATGCCTCCTATCAGACCACCATGAATTAAGGCTGGTCGTCAATGGCAACAACAACAACAGAAAACCCGCATACACATGGAAGATGAACAATGCTCTACTCAGTGATAACTTTGTCAAGGAAGAAATAAAGAAAGAAATTAAAGACTTCCTAGAATTTTATGAAAATTAAAGTACAACATACCCAAACCTATGGGACACAATGAAAGCAGTGTTAAGAGGAAAACTCATAGCTCTGAGTGCCTCCAAAAAGAAACTTGAGAGAGCATATACTAGCAGCTTAACAGCACACTTGAAAGCTCTAGAACAAAAAGAAGCTAATACACCCAAGAGGAATAGAAGGCAGGAAATAAATTAAGGGCTGAAATCACCCAAGTAGAAACTAAAAGAACTATACAAAGAATCAACAAAACCAGAAGCTGGTTCTTTGAGAAAATCAACAAAATAGATAAACCCTTAGCCAGACTAACCAGAGGGCACAGTGACAGTATACAAATTAACAAAATTAGAAATGAAAAGGAAGATAAAACAACAGATACTCAGGAAATTAAAAAAAAAATCATCAGATCCTACTACAAAAGCCTATACTCAACAAAATTGGAAAATCTGGGTGAGATGGACAAGTTTCTAGACACATACCAAATATCAAAGTTAAGTCAGGATTAGACAAACCATCTAAACAGTCCCATAACCCCCAAAGAAATAGAAGCAGTTATTAAAAGTCTCCCAACCCAAAAAAGCCCAGGACCAGATAGGTTCAGTGCAGAATTCTATCAGATCTTCAAAGAAGAACTAATACCAATACTCTTCAATCTATTCCACAAAATAGAAACACAAGGAACCGAATCCAATTCATTCTATGAGGCCACAGTTACACTGATACCAAACCCTCACAAAGACCCAACAATAAAAGAAAACTTCAAACCCTTGTGAATATCGATGCAAAAATACTCAATAAAATTACCACAAACTGAATCCAAGAACATATCAAAACGATGATTCACCATGATGAAGTAGGCTTCATCCCAGGGATTCAGAGATAGTTCAATACCCTGAAATCCATCAATGTAATCCACTGCATAAACAAACACAAAGAAAAAAACACACATAGTCATTTCATTAGATGCTGAAAAATCATTTGACAAAATTCAACATCCCTTCATGATAAAATTCTTGGAACGATCAGGAATTCAAAAAGCATACCTAAACATAGTAAAAGCAGTATACAGCAAACCAGTGGCCAACATCAAAGTAAATGGAGAGAAACTCGAAGCAATCCCACTAAAATCAGGGACTAGGCAAGGCTGTCCTCTCTCTCTCTATCTATTCCATATAGTACTTATAAGTTCTAGCTAGAGCTATTAGACAACAAAAGGAGGTCAAAGGGATACAAATTGGAAAGGAAGAAATCAAAATATCACTATTTGCAGATGATATGATGGTATACTTTAGTGACCTGAACAACTCCACCAGAGATCTGCCACAGCTGATAAACACCTTCAGCAAAGTGGCCAGATACAAAATTAACTCAAGCAAATCAGTAGCCTTCCTATACTGGAAGGATAAACATGCTGAGAAAAAAATTAGGGAAATGACACCGTTCAGGATTGTGACCACCAATATAAAATATCTTGGTGTGACTCTAACAAAACAAGTGAAAGATCTGTATGACAAGAACTTCAAGTCTCTGAAGGAAGAAACTGAAAAAGACCTCAGAAGATGGAAAGATCTCCCATGCTCATGGATTGGCAGGATTAATATAGTTAAAATTGCCATCTTGCTGAAAGCAATCTACAGATTCAATGCAATCCCCATCAAAATTCCAACTCAATCCTTCATAGACTTAGAAAGAGCAATTCTCATATTCATATGGGATAACAAAAAACCCAGGATAGCAAAAATTACTCTCAACAATAAACGGTCATCTGGGGGAATCAGCATCCCTTATCTCAAGCTGTACTACAGAGCAGTAGTGATAAAAACTGCATGTTATTGGTACAGTGACAGGCAGGTAGATCAATGGAATAGAATTGAAGTCCCAGAAATGAACCCACACACTTATGGTCACTTGATCTTTGACAAAGGAGTTAAAACCGTCCAGTGGAAAAAAGACAGCATCTTCAACAAATGGTGCTGGTTCAACTTGCGGTCTACATGTAGAAGATTGCAAATTCATCCATTCCTATCTCCCTATACAAAGCTCAAGTCCAAGTGGATCAAGGACCTCCACATAAAACCAGATATATTGAATCTAATAGAAGAGAAAGTAGGGAAAATTCTAGAACACATGGGATCAGGGGAAAGTTCCTGAACAGAACACCAATGGCTTGTGCTCTAAGATCAAGAATCGACAAATGGGACCTCATGAAATTACAAAGCTTCTGTAAGGCAAAGGACACTGTAAATAGGAAAAACTGCAACCTACAGATTGGGAAAAGATCTTTACCAATCCTACATCCGATAGAGGGCTAATATCCAATATATACAAAGAACTCAAGAAGTTAGACTCCAGAAATCCAAATAACCCTATCAAAAAATGGGGAACAGAGCTAAACAGAGATTTCTCAACTGAGGAAACTCAAATGGCTGAGAAGCACCTAAAGAAATGTTCAACATTCTTAGTCATCAGAGAAAAGCAAATCAAAACAATCCTGAGATTCTACCTCATATCAGTCAGAATGGCTAAGATCAAAAACTCAGGTGACAACAGATGTTGACGAGGATGTGGAGAAAGAGGAACACTCCTCCATTGCTGGTGGGAATGCAAGCTGATATAACCTCTCTGGAAATCAGTTTGGCCGACCCTCAGAAAAATGAACATACTACTACCTGAGGACCCAGCTATTCTACTCCTGGGCATATACCCAGAAGATGCTCCTGCATGTAATAAGGACACATTTTCCACTATGTTCATAGCAGCCATATTTATAATAGCCAGAAAATGGAAGCAACCCAGATGTCCCTCAACAGAGGAATGAATACAGAAAATGTGGTACATTTACACAATGGAATACTACTCAGCTATTAAAAACAAGGACTTCATGAAATTCATAGGCAAATGGATGGAACTTGAAAATATCATCCTGATCGAGGTAACACAGTCACAAAAGAATGCTCATGGTATGTACTCACTGATAAGTGGTTAGTAGCCCAAAAGTTTGGAATACCCAAGAGTCAGAGCACAGCACCATTGGGCTGAGTGTGAGGTCCCAGAGGAAGGGTTTGGAGAAGGGACTGAAGGAGCTGAGGGAGTTTGCAGCCCCATGGAGGCAGCAAAAGTGTCCACTGGCCTGACCTCCCGATGCTCCTGGAGACTGGATCACCAACCAAAGAATACACGTGGAGAGATCCATGGTGCTGACCACATATGTGGCAGAGGAGGGTCTTGCTAGCCATCAGAGGGAGTAGAGGCCCTTTGGCCTGAGGGTGTCAGACACCCCAGTATAGGGGAATACCAGGGAGAGAAGAGGGTGTGTGTGTGGTTGGGTGAATACCCTCATAGAGGCAGGGAGAGGGGGAGGGGATAGGGAGGTTCCAAAGGGGATATCTGGAAAGGGGAAAACATTTGAAATGTAAATAAAGTATCAAAAAATGGCTGTAATCTCGAATGGAGAAACAGAAATGTATGAAGAGGCCAAGTCGTTTTATAGGTAGGAGATGGCACTGGTCCTGAATTTAGGGTCTTACTCATATTATGTAACAGCCCACCACTGAGCTATACTTCTAGTCCAATTTTAACTAATTTTTAAAATGTAATTCGAAGTTATGAATAACTTTACGAATATCACTAGGTTGTCCAGAATAGCCTTGAACTTGTAGTCCTTCTCCCTTGACCTCTAGAGTAGCTGAGATGATAAACATGCATTACCAGACCCACTTGACATGGTCAGTTAATGATTTATCTTACTCCATTTAGTATTTCTCTTTATAAATTAAAATATATGTAGATACCTGAATTTATTGGGCTTATTCCACAATGTAAAAAAAAAAATTAATTTGCAATGATCTCAACCTGTTGAGAGGAACCAAACATCTGTTCTTTAGAAGAACTCTGAAGAATAGTTCCAACTCTGGAGAATAGTTCCATATACATACATATACATATATAACAACAGCATTAGCACCATCAACCACAAATTACCTAATGGGGAAGCACTGGCTATTCCTTTCTTAAGTAGTATCTCTTCTGTTTACAGTTCATGCTCTTTTGGGTTAGAGCATGTGGTCAGGTTCACAAGACAAGTTAACAGCAGCAGTAAGCCTAGCTTCCCAATGTGAATTCTTCTGTAGCCCACACTATTCATTGCATGCACTCTGTGTCTGCATCAAAGCTTACATCACTTAATTTATGTTTCTTTACAATATTCTCCAATACAGCTACTCCATTATGAAGCATCCAGAGTCCAATGGGAAATTGGCAGTATTACTAAAAACTATCAAGTCCTTATGTAAACTTAGGTCTAATCTGTTTAAAAGATTCTGAATAATTTTATTCATAAAGCATTGAATTATAGTACAGAGACAAAGGAATAAATAATAATACCATAAATGCAACTTTCATTAAAAGAGAAAAAAGATGATACTCGATGACAGTAGCAAAGCCAAATAGCAATATCAAGAATTTGCAAATTTAGGGATCACATAAGCATTCTGCACAGATATTTTCCATGACGGAGGTAAATCAATTAAAACAGGGGTACTACCAACTTATACTAATTAGTATGGAGGAGTATTCATTGCCATCATTTTTCTCTGACACCTCAGTACCTGTGGCTTAGAGTGTGACACTTTACCTGGAGTTCGCCTCACCTTACATTAAGCCCAGTGTGCCAGTAGTCAGCTTTACTGTAGGTTCGATATTCAAGAGGTTTCATGAACACCTCATTTTCCAAGAAATCTCCAAGACAAGGAGAAAAAGAACTTCATGAATGAATACTAAAAATATACCAGTGCACCTCAAAAATTATGGCTTCGTTCAGCAATCTATCTAAACTTGGACCTAACCCTCAAATGCTTTAGGCAGGACATTCAAACTAGACATCTCCCTTGAGCTGAAACAGAACATTGGCCTCAGGTAGTAATTGCAGTTCAGCAGGGCTATGATCCTGAGGTTGTTAGATACTCCTGAGTCCAGACAGCATATCTCATGGACAAGGAACAGCTTTTGCATTAGCCCCCATTCCAGTTCTTCAGGATCCACATGAAGGTCAATCTGCATGAGGGGGGAAAGAGGCCTCAGTTGAGACTGGTGTCTCAGTTCTCACAGATAAAGGCACGGTGCTGAGGTTTTGTTTTTCATTTTCTTCCTTTCTCTCTTTTTTAAAAATTAAGTTAGTTCTTTCACAATTTCATACACATATATAGTACATTCTGGTTACTGTTCCTCAACTGTCTCATCCCTATATGTCCATTTCCCAGATTCATTTGGTATAATTATGTGACTCTCTTAGGACAGATGCTTTAGGTATACCACTCTTTTCAGGGGTGTCGTATGATGAGAGCTGGTGGGTCTTCTGACCTTGACTCTCTCCTCACAGAGACTTGAAGTGCAGGGGGCCCCACTTGCTCAGAGGAGAAGAGGAGGGGGATAGGGGCGACTCGGAGGTGGCATTCAGCAAGATGTAAAGTGAATAAGTAAAACAGATAAAATTATAAGAAAAAAAGAATATGTAGGTGGGCACAGAGAAGTAGAAGAAGAAATTTCAGGATCCTTAGAACCCGCTCTGTTGAGCCAGCACATAGAGTATGAGGTGTTCTCTATTTCTGCCTTGGAGGTCCTAGCAAGGTGCCTAATGGGATGTGACAGATAGGGCCTCTATTCTGCAAGGGAGGGTTCTAAATGGTAATGAGAGAGACTGACCCTAAACAGGGACTCAAAGTCCTGTTCTCTGGCCTGAGAAACTGAAGCTGTACATTCATTCATGTAAGACTTGGCTGGATTACCTGCTCTGTGACGTGGGAAGGTTTGGGCTTCCTGTGGAGGCTGGAGGGCTTCAAGAAGTAGAAAGTAGGTGGACATCAGAAGAGTTAACTCTATTTTCATCCCTGGGAGGCCAGAGAGAAAGCTGTAAAGCTTTATTTCATATCTAGACTTGCACTCTAAAAGTTAAGAAATAGGAGGGCAATGTTTGCTGCTGGCATATTTGAATCAATAGAAGAAAGGAACCTAGGACGTGTAGAAACTGTTCCTGATTAGGGTATACCAGACAACATTGCAATCATGTTACTCTCCTATCTCCAGGAAAGCAGAGATGTTCATCTAAAGCTGAAGTGAAAGCCTCAATGGGGGAGGGACATACAGTGTAGAGGACATACAAAAAAAGGAGGTTCTGGAGGATTTAAGAAATGGAAGGATGCAGAGTGGGGAAAGTGGAGCCATGGGCTGCAATTGGGTTTTGGAGGTCTACAAAAGGAGCTTTGTGTGTCCTGGACTGAGGAAAGTGTGAAGGTTTGAGGAGGCTCCATCACTTACCAGAGAAGAGGGAGAAATTCCAGGGTGCCTTCCAAATTCAACTGACAGAGGGGTTCCTTAGCAACCTGGAACTGCTGTCAATCTTCAGAGCCAGCCCCTCACAGGAAGTGATCTAACATCTCTTCCTGTAGGAAGGGGATAAAGCAGATTGTTGGCGCCTTTAGCAGAGGTGCTGCATGCTTTCCCATAGTAGAATGGCTTGTTAGCAGTTCCAAAGGGAGTCTTCAGTCAAAGTAAGGATCCAGAATATGTACTAAGAAAAGCGTACTCTTCTGATAATCAAAGGTGCTGCGTTCAATTCTATCCCTAGGTTACCAGGCTTGTTCTGAAAAAGCTGTGGGTTGTGACGAACCTTAGAAGGTTTCAGAACAGAAAGGGGACCTTGATCTTAGGAAAGAGTCCTAAAGATGGTGTAGTGATGTCCACAATTAAAGTCAAACTTTAAACCATGAATAATAAGGAATATTCATTCTAAAAAATTGTGCTTCTACACTCCGTCACCTTTGCACTGAGCTCCAGAAGGCCCCGTACAGATTAGGCATGTAAACATGAATCAAACTGACTAAATCCTCAGAATTTCGGGGGTCAGAGTGCTCCCTCACTCCCAAAAAGAAAAAAGAAAACAAAATCCAAACAAAAACAGCCAAAAGAAAATGGTTTTTTGTTTTTGTTTTTTGTTGTTGTTGTTGTTTTTAAACAGAAGAAGTAAACTAAAAAGACCCAAGGAACTTGTATTTAGACAAACCAGGGGAGCATGTGGGAGGGATGCAGAGACAGGAGAAAATATTCTGAAAAGCAAGGCCATCCTAAATTCTGTAGTGATATAATGTTTAAAGTACAAGATGCCAAACAAAGAAAACATAGAAGGATTTAATCCTATATTTAAGAACCAGATGCAATTTTAGATATGAGAAGTTCATGAAAAACAACAACCTCTGTAAAAATAAAAGCAGGGAAAAGAGAGAACAATAGCAGAAGAATATGATCAAATTGCCACAAATATATGTATAAATTTTCATGGTGAAACACATTGTTTAGTATAGTTAAAATATGCAAACAAGAAAAGTATTAGTTAAGGATGTGTAAGCATAGAAGTATGTCACATGGCCTGGAAACAAAATGAAATGTTGAAAGCAGTGTAGGACTTTTTGAGTCTCTTGAGGGATGTGACAAAGTAAAGTGCTCTCTCATTTCCTTGAGAGGTAGCTTCACAAAATCAGCTAGCTTGGCCTAGTGGAGTAGAATCATGTAAGCCTTGGTAGGCAGTGCCTGAAAGGAGTGAATTTGGGACAATGACCTATAGAGAGTCACCATTTTCAGAAAGAAGAGGTTCATTTAGAGCCCCCAATCTATTTAAAGCTATTGGCATGTTAGGAGTATTAGCACCAATCACTGTTCTGCGGACATGCCCACCTTAAGAAAGCAAAGAGAAGAGCTGCCAGTTTCAACACTTGACTACACTCCTTGTTTTAGCTCAAAGGGTAAATATACTTAGTTAAAAAGTTTAGAATAGGGTGGGGCCAAATTTACAGGGAGCCTAGGTAAGACACCTGAAGGAAGATTGAAGACCCCAAAGTGCCCAAGACGGAAAGGGCTTTGCTAAATTCTTAGCACTCTGTGTACCTAGTTAGTGCAGTGGAACTGAAATTCCCTGAAGCAGTCTCCCTCAGGGCTACAAGGAACCTTTGAACTGTCAAATGAGAGCTGCAGAGAGGAGTGGCCCAGAAGCTAAAAAGAGTTAATATAATCCTAGAACTGAGGGGTATTCAAGCACTAGAAGACAAGGAGCTTTGTTGATCCTTGGCAGTACCTGCAGGTTGGTCAGAACAGGAACCCTGTGTGTTTGGGAAAAGTTAAAGGAATATTGATAAAAGGCAATATATTCAAAACACAATTAAGGTGCTCATATTATCTCATTCTCTCTATTTAGGTATCCAAGTGGTGCCTGCTCTGCTGTCTGTTTCTGCCTACTGTCATTGAGCACATCCATCATGCCCAGGGGACAGAAAAGTAAGACCCGGGCTCGGGAGAAACGCCGCCAGACCAAAACTGAGTTCCCGGAGCTTGAGGGTACTCAGACCATGGCACCAGAGAAAAAAGAGTCATCCTCCTCCTCTGCTCAGGCCACTGGAGATGCTTTGCCAAGTACCTCTTCTAATACCCTTGCCAAGTTGTTTGAAGGAATGCCTTGCGTCACCACTTTCAGTATTTGCATTGCTTGTAAAAGGACTGATACAAGTTCCAAGAGCCGACGGAAGAAAACTGTGAGTTCCTCTATGGCCCAACAATCCAAGAAGAGCCCACAGCAAGATCTTCTAACAAGGAAGACTGGGATGCTGATAGAGTACATGCTCAGCAAGTACAAACAGAAAGAGCCCCTGTTGAGGGAAGAAATGCTGAAGGTTGTCACCAAAAGTTTCAAGGATCAGTTCCCTGAGATCTTTAAGAAAGCTTCCAACTGCATGGATCTGGTTTTTGGCCTTGAGTTGAAAGAAATCCAGCCCAAGGGTCGATCCTATAAGCTTGTCGGTAAGCTAGATTTTCAGGATGATGGAAGTAGGGGCAGTGATCTGGGTGTTCCCAATAGGGGCATTCTGATCCCGCTCCTAAGTGTGATCTACTTAAATGGTTACTGTGCCCCAGAGAAGGAGGTCTGGCACTTCCTGAATATGCTAGGAGTCTATGATGGGGTCCCACACCTCATTTTTGGGAATGCAAGGAGGCTCATCACTGAAGATCTAGTGCAGGAAAAGTACCTAGAATACAGGCAGGTTCCTGATAGTGATCCTCCATGCTATCAGTTCCTATGGGGTCCAAAAGCCTATGCTGAAACGAGCCATGTAAAGGTGATGGAGTTTTTGGCCCACATTAATGAAACTGGCTCTTCTACTTACCCATCCAATCATGACGAATCTTTGAAGGTAAAAGATAGAACCCAAGCTGAAAATGCAGCCCAGGGAAGCACTAAATCCAGGACCAAGTCCAGACTCCCTACACCTGCTAGTGAAATCTAAGGTAGTCTCTACTATGTGATTGAAAGAGTCTGTTAATCTTTGTTTTTGTGATACACAAATTAGTTGTTGATAAAACTGGTTAGTGTCTTTTGTCATAGTGTTTACTTGAAGTCAGAAGTACATAGAAATAATGCAATAGATTATGCCTTCATTGCTGTTTACCAAGTTGAGGGTTGAAAGTTAGGTTTGATGTGAAATATTATTTGAAATTTCATAATTATCTTTGACAATGTACCATAAGACTACATGAGATGAGAATATAACTGTGTTTGAGAGTAGGAATGAAAAGAAGATAGAGAAAAAGTAGTAGATTTTCAGTTCATGTTTTGTTCTACTCCATATTTTCTTTCTTTTCAAACTTGTAAGAGATGAATACCTGCTTTGCTTGTGCTATTAAAGGACATATAACAAACCAAATCACAATGAATTGGATTTCTTGTTTAAGGTTTGTCCTTTACCAAAACACTTAAATGACCTCTGTTCTTGAGTATTCTTCCTGGGGACGTTTAACAAAATAATACTCAACAGCAACCTATGAAATGATAGATTATAGAAGAGGCTTTTGTTATGGGTGTGGGTCAAATGTGGTCTACTTCCTAAAGAAATGGGAATGTGTGCTTGACCAAAACACATTTTCCATTTCTCTTTTCCTTGTGACAGAATGTTTTTGTTGTTTTCACAGCCCCCAGAACTATGTATTTTATGGCATCTCTTAGGTTAAATATGAAAAATAATAATCCTGGTAGATAGTAGCAATGAAACAGCTCAAAATGCTCACAAGAATGAATGCCAGTCTTCAATAAGTGAATACATAATGAGTCAGATACCAAAGCCATGCATTCAACACGAATCTTTTGGGTCCTTACAAAAAAAGACTATTAAAATGACTTCTTCTTAGTGGAAAGTTTGAGAGTTACAGAATATCCAAATATTCCTGAGTTCACAGGGATAGTAAGTAACAGAGTTCATACTGGATCCCTAATCTAGAGCCCACAATACTACACTCCTAAGCTGAAAACCAAAACTGATGCTGTTATTTCAGTATTCCAACACACATCGTGGTAAATATTAAAAAGGTACTTACACCCAAATTATGGAGTTAGAAGCAAAAAAGAGTGTTCCTAAATGGAATGGAGGGCCTGCAAGGTGGCTCAGCACCTGCTTCTATACCTGACAACCTAGGCTTTCTCTCTAGGATCCACATGATGGAAGGAGGACAGACTTCCACAAATTGTTGTCTGACCTCCGTAAGCATGCCATTGCATGCTTTCTGATTCCCCAAATAATTGTAATGAAAAGTTTTAATTAATGAAATCATAATTCATGAAAAAGTGAATATTTAATGGCATTGTGCATATTTAGATTTGCAATGTTATATAACTGCAAGTGATTAGGTACTTCAGGTTGAGAAAGGCAATATATTATTGTAGAACAGTTGCCTAGCTGACATATAGCATTGTTTTACTCAACACAGATATGGAAATCTTATTTACTCTGGATGGTAAGTCTTTTATGGCAGATATTAACTGTAGTTCTACCGAAAAAGAGAATGATCATTTGAATGTAGTTTTTTTTCTTGAGCATCCTAGATCTGCTCTCCATCCCACATCACTCTGGGTACAGGAAGCCATTCTTAAGAAGTTATACCAGGGTGAGATTACTCTAGATTTACAAGTGTTGGACATTTCCTAGAATTATTTAATCTCAGAGACAAAGTCCAAAGGAAGTCTGAGATATGGATATTTATAGAAAAAAATGTGGGAATCAAAATATCAGAATATACGGTGTGTCACAGAGAGATCCACCCATTATTTCTGACAGAGTCTCAACCATAACTAGACCTGAAATACCAGGGTGGGGGGTATACTCAGGGGAGTCTCCCTATACTCAGAGGAGAAGGGAATGGGGGAAGGATTGTGGGAAAGGGTGACCAGGAGGGGAGCAGTGAGTAGGATGTAAAGTGAATATGTAAAAATTAATTTTTACAAAAAGAAATCTTGATTTATATGCTCTTTTTAACTAGGGGTTAAAATTAAGAGATTGTCTTGCATCTCAGAAAAGACTTTGAAATTCGTAACACTGTAGAGACTCTGAAACACTATGAGGACACTTGAAGTTGTATTAAGTGATTTTTGCATTATGCCATGGCACATTCCTAGGGGGGCTAAGGAGTGGAATGTGGGGGCTTGAATAAAAGTAGTCCCCATAAGCTTATATATTTGAATGTTTGGTCCCTAGTTGGTGGGGCTGTTTCGGGAAAACACTAGGTGTGGCTTTGTGGATATGTGTCACACAGTCTCATTCCCTCAGCCTCCAACTTACAGATAAGATGTAATCTTTCAGCTACTACTCCAGCACCATGCCTGTCTGTTTGCTGCCTTGTTTGCCACCATGTTAGTCATGGACTCACCCTCTGAAACTGTAAGCAATCCCATGATTAAAGGCCTTCTTCTACAGTTTCCTTGGGAATTACATCTCTTTACAGTGATAGAAACATCAGACAGTAATGCAAAGCAAACTATGACACTAGAGAATATATTGTTCACTTCTTCCTGCTGGGACTAAAGAAAATACAGGCCTTAGATAGAGGATATAATACGAAGTTCAAAAAAAGGGTTATCTCATTTTTTGATACTTTATTTACATTTCAAATGTTTCCCCCTTTCCAGATCTCCCCTTTGGAACTTCCCCATTTCCTCCCCCTCCTCCTGCCACTATGGGGTATCACCAACCACCCACCCACCCACTTTCAACATTTCAAATGTTTCCCCCTTTCCAGATCTCCCCTTTGTAACCTCCCCATTTCCTCCCCCTCCCCCTACCACTATGGGGTATCACCAACCACCCACCCACCCACTCTCATCTTCCCTCCTTGGCATTCTCCTCTACTGGAGGATCTAACAGTCTCAGGACTAAGGGCCTCTCCTCCCCCTGATGGCTAACATTATGATGGGATAAATCAGATTACCTGGTTAAGGACCAAGCTGACATTATACCTTTGAGTAGAAGAGACAGAAAGGTATCATGCTCTGCCTTATCATACTAAAAAGGTTTGTAGATCAGGGCTGTCAGATGAGACTCCCCCAGTTTCTTTATATCAGGTCTAAGGTGACAAGAACTCACTGAATGAAAACTGAAGTCATCAGACAGTTGAAGAGAAGAATCTGAAATATGCTAGTCACTGTACCAATTACTTTATTTCATGACCTATCTTCTACCAGTTGTGGAGGGCAAGACTTACCAAGACCATTTCACAAGGTTGGAATTTGAAGCTCAAAGAGTCTCTGAACTTACACAATTCAGCAAACTGGTTAGAAGACAAGCTGGATTTGTCTTTTAACCTGTGTGTGAGATAATCTAAAGCCATAACATTCTTTTATCCAATCTGAAGCTTATATCTTTTGTCATTTTTTTCTCATTGTGAATCTATCATATTCAATAAAACCTCTTTACTCAAACTTCTGCATGTAATTGGAGCAAGAGCAACAAGATCAGCAAAATCAATGTGAGGATCTGTATTGGCTTGTCATTGAGACAAGATGTTACACTGTAACCCAGGTTGCTCTGGAACTTCAGTGTAGGCAAAGCTAGCCTCACAGATTGCCAATTCTCATTCCTGACTACAGGGATTCCCTGTGTGGTCCAAACTTCCTAGCCAACTAAAGTATGCAGAAAAATAAAAAGAGTAAATTTAGTTATAATAGGAATATACCTATGATATATACATTTAAAAGATGAGGGGATCAAAATATCTTTGGATTAAGCGTTTTTGAGAAGATAAATACTTCTAAAGAAATGTGATGAATCAGGCCAGCAAAAGATCAAACACATAATCATGAGGTTGATTTTCTTTCTATTTATTTCTATAATTTTTTCTCATATCCCCTTTTCCTTATCCTCTTATTAATCTTTTATGTTCGGGACTAGATGTGGTATGAATTCATAGATAAAGCAGAAATTGAACTTATTTTGTAGAATAAGCCCCATTCTCCTAGTCTTACAGACGTGGGCTGCTACCCCGCACATGTTTTGTTTTGTGCGTTGTCATTTTGTAGTCCATCCTTTAATTTCAAACCCTTGTTTTATAATGTCCATTTCCACATCAATCTCCTTCTCAGTGACAGACCTCTTTTTTCTGGAGAATCAGAAGAAAAGATGCTGCTTGTAGCAGCTGTGAAGCAATGGTTTCTTTAGAAGTGTTTAGGATAAGATTAAAATTACAATCATTCATCAATAAATGACGAAAATATACATTCACCCCAAATGCATGACATTATTCAAACCTATTTATCATGAATATAATGCTGCCAAACCATAGTCTTGTTATGCAGCCTCTTTTGTACCTATTAAGATCATTTGCTTGTAGAAGCTGACCTAAATACAACAGAGGTAGGGTCTTCACATAGGATACTTACTCAGAGGGGGAATCTTGAAGGAGGATTTTGGGGAAACATTCATAGTTTCATGGACCCTTGCATTATAATAAGAGGACTGGAGACTCAGAGTAGCAAAAGTGAAACTATTTATGATATGACCTTGGAAGGGCAAGTGTCTTTGTTCTATTGTGAAGAGACATTATGACCAAGGCAATTCTTATAAAAGAAAGCTTGCTTACAGTTTCAGAGAGGGAGTCCATTATCATTATGGCAAGAAGCAGACAAGCAGAACACTGGAGCAGTGTCCACAGGTAACAGACAGAAAGAGAGAGAGAGGAGGAGGAGAGCAGAGAGAGACAGAGACACAGAAACAGAGAAAGACAGAGACAGACAGACAGACAGACAGACTCAAAAACCTCATATCCAGAGACACACCTCCAGTAAGTCTAAACCTCCTAAATTCCCTTGAAGCAGTTTATCAATGGGGGACTAAGCAGAAAAATATATGAGCCTGTGGGGACATTCTCATTTAAAACATCACAGTATGCAACACCTAGAACAACAGATTCCTGGTGGAGCACAGAGGACAGACTGCCCTGCTACATACCCCTTCCTCATTTTTCCTCTTTGGGTGAGTATTCAGGATGATTTAGTCTTATCTTTCTCTCTAATGATTTCATTTATATTTTTCTCAATTAAAACTATCTCTACATTTTACAGACTATTTCCTTTAAAGATTATTAGATACATGACCTTGTCATGTCTGTTGGCCATTAGTTAAACATAACTGTAAGTAATTTTCTACTCTATGGTTTTAGTATGAGTGGGAGGGAATAGCTAGACTCCCGGGCTCTAGAAGGGATCAATTATTTTATGATTACCTGCATTTGGACTTAAACTAGTTCAGGGAATCATTGGAACGGACCTTTTAAAAATGGCATCCACACCTGCAGACTTATACCGACCCCAAACATCCCCACCCTAATGTTCTCTACATAAAATTATACCTGGAATAGTTGAACAAGAAAAGAAGCTGATATGCCAAGATACCATGCTAAAGAGGGTAAATGACATCTGTGCTTCTTGAGAGAGGAAGACGTTATCTAACCATCAAAGATGCATCAATATGAATTAAAACTACAGGATTAACAGGATGGCTCAGCCACTAAAAGCACTTGATCCATAAGACTGATTCCCTGAGTTCAATCACTGGGTGCTACAATGGAAGGAGAGGACTTAGTCCTGGGAGATATCCTCTTACCTCTACTTACCTGCCTTGAAATTCATATGCCCATATAGACAAATGTTGTACATAGATGATTACAAAGAATAAAAATGAATTCAAGAAAGTAATGATAGTAACACTCAATAAAATAATACACTAAGAGTAAAGACTTTCTGAACTGACTGCTTCAGTGAGGCTTACCAGAGCTGCGAGGATGAGCTAACTCTGATTTTTCTCTTGAAAGATACTGAGATTGAGAGACTATGACCTGTAAGAGCCAGAAAGCTTGGTTTTAATGGGTACAAAGGGGAGAAGAAACCAGTAATACCACAGGAGGACCAGTCGCAAAAAGAGTGCTACCTGAAACCCCCCAGCCATGTTTCTGGCTGGGAATGTGAGGGATGGGCAATGGGTCCTAATGAGCATGACTAGACTTCC
>JADRCH010007382.1:71812-120225 GCA_019843965.1 Rhynchomys soricoides | reverse complement strand
TCCTTGGGAGCTCTGGGGGATCTGGTTGGTTGATAATGTTGTTCTTCCTATGGGGTTACAAACCCCTTCAGGTCCTTCAGTCCTTTCTTTAACTCCACCATTGGGGATCCCATGCTCAGATCAATGATTGGCTTCAGGCATCCACCTCTATATTTGTAGGACTCTGACAGGGCCTCTCAGGAGACAGCTATATCAGGCTCCTTTCAGCAAGCATTTCTTGGCATCCACAATAGTGTCAGGGTTTGGTGACTGTATATGGGATGAATCCCTAAGTGGGACAGTCTATGGTTGGCTTTTCCTTCAGTCTCTGCTCTACATTTTGTCTCCATATTTGCTCCCATGAGTATTTTCTTCCCTTTTCTAAGAAGGACTGAAGCTTTGGTCTTCCTACTTCTTGAGCTTCATTAGGTCTGTGAATTGTATCTTGGGTATTTGGAGCTTTTGTTCTAATATCCACTTATCAGTTAGTGCATACCATGTGTGTTCTTTTGCAATTGGGTTACCTCACTCAGGATGATATTTTATAGATCCATCCATTTGGCTAAGAATTTCATGAATTCATCATTTTTAATAGCTGAATAGCACTACATTTTGTAAATGTACCACATTTTCTGTATCCATTACTCTGTTGAAGAACATCTGGGTTCTTTCCAACTTCTGGCTGTTATAAATAAGGCTGCCATGAACATAGTGGAGCATGTGTCCTTGTTATATGTTAGGGAATCTTTTGGGTATATGCCCAGGAGTGGTATAGCTGGGTCCCTAGGTTCAATTTTCTGAGGAATAGCCAGACTAATTTCCAGAGTGGTTGTACCAGCTTGCATTCCCACCAGCAATGGAGGAGTGTGATCCTTTTTTCTCCATAACCTGCTGTCACCTGAGTTTTTTTGTTTGTTTGTTTGTTTTGTTTTGTTTTTTTGAGACAAGGTTTCTCTGTGTAAACCTGGCTGTCCTGGAAGTCACTTTGTAGATCAGGCTGGTCTTGAACTCATAAATCTACCTGCCTCTGCCTCCCAAGTGCTGGGATTAAAGATGTGTGCCCAGTTTTTGATCTTAGCCATTCTGACTGGTGTGAGATGGAATCTCAGGCTTGTTTTGATTTGCATTTCCCTGATCACTAAGGATGTTGAACATTTCTTTAGGTGCTTCTCAGCTCTTCAAGGTTCCTCAGTTGAGAATTCTCTGTTTAGCTCTGATCTCCATTTTTTAAATAGGGTTATTTGGTTTTCTGATGTCTAACTTCTTGAGTTTTGGGGATATTAGTCCTCTATTGGATGTAGGATTGGTAACAACCCAATCTGTTAGTTGTCATTTTGTCCTATTGACAGTGTCCTTTGCCTTACAGAAGCTTTGCAATTTTATGAGGTGCCATTTGTCAATTCTTGATCTTAGCGCATAAGCCATTGGTGTTCTGTTCAGGAAATTTTCCCCTGTGCCCATGTGTTTGAGGCTCTTCCTCACTTTCTCCTCTATAAGTTTCAGTGTATCTAGTTTTATGTGGAGGACCTTGATCCACTTGGACTTGAGCCTTGTACAGGGAGAGGGGAATGGATCAATTTGCATTCTTCTACATGTAGACCGCCAGTTGAACCAGCACCATTTGTTGAAGATGCTGTCTTTTTTCCACTGTATGGTTTTAGCTACTTTGTAAAAGATCAAGTGACCGTAGGTGTGTGGGTTCATTTCTGGGTCTTCAATTCTTTTTTTTTTTATTTTTGATACTTTATTTACATTTCAAATGTTTCCCCCTTTCCAGATCTCTCCTTTGGAACCCTGGGTCTTCAATTCTATTTCATTGATCTTCTTGCCTGTCTCTGTACCAATACTATGAAGTTTTTATGACTATTGATCTATAATACAGCTTGATGTCAGGGATGCTGATTCCCCCAGAAGTTCTTTTGTTGTTGAGAATAGTTTATGCTATGCTAGATTTTTTTGTTATTCCAAATGAATTTCCAAATTCCTCTTTCTAAGTCTATGAAGAATTGATTTGGAATTTTGATGGGGATTGCATTGAATTTGTAGCCTGCTTTCGGCAAGATGGCCATATTTACTATATTAATCCTGCCAATTCATGAGCATTGGAGATCTTTCCATTTTCTGAGATCTTCTTCGATTTCTTTCTTCAGGGACTTGAAGTTCTTGTCATTCAGAACTTTCACTTGTTTGGTTATAGTCACACCAAGATACTTTATATTGTTTGTATCAATTGTGAAGGGTGTCATTTCACTAATTTCTTTCTCAGCCTGTTTGTCCTTTGAGTAGAGGAAGGCTACTGATTTTTTTGAGTTAATTTTATATCTGGACACTTTTCTGAAGTTGTTTATCAGCTTTAAGTGTTCTCTGGTGAAATCTTTGGGGTCACATAAGTATACTATCATATCATCTGAAAATAGTGAGATTTTGACTGCTTCCTTTCCAATTTGTATACCTTTGACCTCCTTTGGTTGTCTAATTTCTCTAACTAGAACTTCAAGTACTATATTGAATAGATAGGGAGAGAGAGGGTAGCCTTGTCTATTCCCTGATTTTAGTGCAATTGCTTCAAGTTTCTCTCCATTTAGTTTGATGTTGGCTACTGATTTGCTTTATATTGCTTTTACTATGTTTAGGTATGGACCTTGAATTCCTGATCTCTCCAAGACTTTTGACATGAAGGGATGTTGAATTTTGTCAAATGGTTTTGCAGTGTCTAATGAAATGATCATGTATTTTTTTTCTTTGCATCTGTTTATATAGTGGATTGCATTGATGGATTTCTGGGTGTTGAACCATTCCTGCATCCCTGGGATGAAGCCTACTTGATCATGGTGAGTGATCATTTTGATGTGTTCTTGGATTCGGTTGACAAGAATTTTATTGAGTATTTTTGCATCGATATTTATAAGGGAATTTGTCTGAAGTTTTCTTTCTATCTTTGGTCTTTGTGTGGTTTAGTTGTAAGTGTAATTGTGGCCTCATAGAACAAATTTGAGTAGTGTCTTTTTCTGTTTATAGTTTGTGGAATAGTTTGAAGGTTATTGGTAATAGGTCTTCTTTGAAGGTCTGATAGAATTCTCCACTAAACCCATCTGGGTCCTGGGCTTTATTTGGTTGGGAGACTATTAATGACTGCTTTTATTTCTTTAGGGGTTGTGGGACTGTTTAGGAGGTTTATCTGATTGTGTTTTAACTTTGGCACCTGGTATATGTCTAGAAAATTGTCCATTTCATCCAGATTTTTCAGGTTTGTTAAGTATAAGCTTTTGTAGTAGGATTTGTTGATTTTTTTGAATTTCTAAGGTTTCCATTGTTATGTCTCTCTTTTCATTTCTGATTTTATTAATTTGGATACTGTCTTTGTGCTTTTGGGTTAGTCTCACTATCTTGTTGATTTTCTTAAAGAACCAGCTCTTGGTTCTGATGATTCTTTGTATAGTTCTTTTTGTTTCTATTTGGTTGATTTCAGCCCTGAGTTTGATTATTTCCTGCCATTAACTCCTCTTGGGTGTTAGCTTCTTTTTTGTTCTAGAGCTTTCAGGTGTGGCATCAAGGTGCTAGTGTATGCTCTCTCTAGTTTCTTTTTGGAGGCACTCAGAGCTATGAGTTTTCCTCTTATCACTGCTTTTATTGTGCCCCCTAAATTTCGATATGATTTTCTTCATTTTCATTATATTTTATAAGTCTTTAATTTCTTTATTTATTTCTTCCTTGACTAAGTTATTATTGAGTAGAGTGTTGTCCACCTTCCATGTGTATTTGTGCTTTCTGTTGTTTTTGTTGGTATTTAAGACCAGCCTTAGTCTGTGTTGATCTGGTAGGGTGCATGTTATTATTTCAATTTTCTTGTATCTGTTGAGGTCTGTTTTTTGACCAATTATATGGTCAGTTTTGGAGAAGGTACCATGAGGTGCTGAGAAGATGGTATATTCTTTTGATGTAGGATGAAATGTTCTATAGATATATGTTAAATCTGTTTGGTTCATAACATCTGTTAGTTTCACTGTGTCTCTGTTTAATTTGTGTTTCCAAGATCTGTCCATTGATGATAGTGGGGTGTTGAGGTCTCCCACTATTATTGTGTGAGGTACATTGTGTGCTTTGAGCTTTAGTAAAGTTTATTTTATGAATGTGGGTGCCCTTGCATTTGGAGCATAGATGTTCAGAATTTAGAGTTCACCTTGGTAGATTTTTCCTTTGGCCTGTATGAAGTGTTCTTCCTTATCTTTCTTGGTAACTTTTGATTGAAAGTTGATTTTATTTAATATTAGAATGGCTACTCCAGCTTGTTTCTTGGGGCCATTTTTTGGAAAATTGTTTTCCAATCTTGTACTCTGAGGTAGTATTTGTCTTTGTCACTGATGTGCGTTTCCTGTATGCAACAAATTGCTGGGTCCTGTTTAAGTATCCAGTCTGTTAGTTTTTAATGGAGAATTGAGTTCATTGATGTCAAGAGGTGTTAAAGAAAAGTAGTTATTACTTCTTGCTATTTTTGTTGTTAGAGATGAAATTATGTTTGTGTGGCTATCTTCTATTGGGTTTATTGACAGATCACTTTCTTGCTTTTTCTAGGGTATAGTTTCACTCCTTGTGTTGTTTTTTTCCATCTATTATCATTTGTAGGGATATATTTGTGGAAAGATATTGTGTAAATTTGGTTTTGTCATGGAATATCTTGTTTTCTCCATCTATGGTAATTGAGAGTTTTGCTGGGTAGTCTAGGCTGGCATTTGTGTTCTCTTAGGAAAGGTCTGCATGACATCTGCCCAAGATCTTCTGTCTTTTAGAGTCTCTATTGAGAAGTCTCGTGTAATTCTGATAAGTCTGCCTTTATATGTTACTTGACGTTTTTCTCTTACTGCTTTTAATATTCTTTGTTTTGTGTATTTGGTGTTTTGATTATTTTGTGACGGGGGAATTTCTTATCAATGTAGACTGGATGAGCAGACCTTGCTGAGCTGAGGCAACCTATCTGTCTAATGTCACACATGCCCCTGCTTGGGTCACATTCTGGAGGTTAGTGGTTCAGCGTGTGCGTGTGTGTGTGTGTGTAGGATCACATGTTCAGGAGCATGTGGGGATTGTATATGTACAAGAGAGACCACAGGGAAGGTGGGCCTTGTTCTCACAAGCACCACCTAACTCGTGTGAGCAGGATCTCTCCCTGTGTTGTCCATCAGGCTATACTGAGTAATCAGTAATTCCCAGGGATCATCCTGTCTTTGCTTCAGTACTGTGATTGATTACAGCGAAATGACCTCATCAATCATTACCATGGGGAGTGGCATGTGGCACAGCATGCATGGGGAGGTCAGAGGACAATTGCAGAGTTGGTTCTCTCCCTCCACCTTTACCTGTGTTCTGGGGATTTAACTCAGTTGGCCAGGCTTGACTCACAAGTGCTTTTTAGCAGTAAAGCCTTCTCACCTGGTCCTGCACCTTACATTTGTACCCAGGTTCTGAGGATCAAACCCAGGTCTTCTGACTTGCAAGGCAAGCATTTTAATGACTAAGTCACATTTCCTACCCTCACAGTGGATTCTATTCCTATCAAAGTGTGACTAGTGCTGCAACCTTGAAAATACTAGTTACCCGTCTTTAACAAGGCATACCCTATAAATGTCATGGGTTCTACATTCATCCTTGAAATGCACTTGGAAATGGTGCTCTCCGACAATGTGGTGGGAAGTTGTTGGGAGAAACACCACAGTGTGAAGTTTACCAAGAAGGGTCAGTGATGATGAGTATGCACCAGTTCTCAACTCTGCTGGGAATGTCAGCAGGACACATGCACTGAGTCTAAACTTGGTAAGATACAAGTTAGGAAATGACAGAGAAGAGATCCTAATGGCGGAAGCCCTCCTCTCCAATTGACCGCTTCTACCTTGAAATCCCATGGATTCATTATTGGAACAATCATCCCAGGACTGTAGGCCACAGAATACTCAGTGAAGGATTAGGTAATTTGCACTTGGTTTTTATGTATTGCCAAGAAAATGACTTAATGCAATACAGTAACAAATGGCAAAGGACTTAACAAGCAATTTGTGTACTAACAAGAAATTAGTTTTCTCATTAGTCAAAAAAATATAGAGAACTCAAAATAGCAGTTTTTGTTTTTTGTTTTTTCATCTGATTGTTATTAGTCAGTTTGGAAATATTCCCCTGAAGTCCAGGTATTTAAGTGTTGACCCCAATGCCCGAGTGATGGTAGACAGTTTAGGTGACCAGATCATCAGAGCTCCAATGTGGCAACAATGGGCAAATCTATTGAATTCATAGTTAATTGGCTCTTCAGAGGTGAGACCTAGGTGGGTTATGCCTGTGAAGGATATATTTCTCTATGTACATCTCTCTTCCTCTCTCTGCTTCCTTGCCGACATGACATTTGTCTCTGCCTCTCTGTTTTCTCTTTCCAGTGTGAGGTATGTAGCATTCTTAGCTCCAGCTTCTGTCTTACTGGTTCCTGTCTTACCTTAGGCCCAAAGCAACTGAGGCCCATACTGTCTTACTGGTTCCTGTCTTACCTTAGGTTCATACAACCACACAGTGAGACTTTGATACAATAAGCCCAAAGAAAACTTTCTTCCTTTAGTAAGTTTATTTCACAGGTATTTTGTCACAGTTCTAGAAGGCCAACTAACAAGCCAATGACTTGGGTGTTTGCATTAGTGTTTCCATGATATTTATAAATTAAAGAAAGTTTGGAATAGTCATTAAACATTTTTATAATGTAGGCATAGCATCTTGCCAAAATATTCACCCCTTACTCATTTTGAAAGAAATGAAAGTTTTGATTTTTCATTATATTTGTATAAAACAGTCCTGTATTTTCTGATGTAAGTCACTACTAGGTAGTGTACAAATAGAACAGAAAGCAACTGTAACTCTGCTATTTAGCTCATCAAATGAGAGAGAGCTTCTGCAAAGTTAATAAACTTGATTACAAATGCAAATTTCTGTCTCTTTTTAGTTTATTCTATCTGTCTATCTATCTATCTATCTATCTATCTATCTATCTATCTATGTATCTATCTATCTATCTACTTATTTTTGTTTTTTTGAGACAGGGTATTTCTGTGTAGCCCAGGCTGTTCTGGAACTTGATATGTAGACCAGACCAGTCTCGAACTCAGAGATTGTATGCCACCATTGGCTGCTACAATTCCTCATGT
The DNA here is from genome assembly GCA_019843965.1 of Rhynchomys soricoides. NCBI lineage: Eukaryota > Metazoa > Chordata > Mammalia > Rodentia > Muridae > Rhynchomys > Rhynchomys soricoides. The sequence goes on along the minus strand of JADRCH010007382.1, from coordinate 113,071 downwards.
ATATTGTTATCATCATGTACCACACATCCTCAGGAGGGGATTTGCAGTTGCAAGTGATGAACATAACAGGCAGAGAGATGAAAGTTGTGGTCCTTGTCTGAGCCTCCTCTATACCTGAGACTATAGGATTGCGGATGCACCACAGCGAACTTTTAGGGAGAAAAGTGATATATCTGTAGATTGCAGCTGAAAACTTTTTAAGAAGAATCAAGGGATTAATTATTTAAAACTTGCAGGTTGGATCTTAACTGGTTAAGTGACTCAATTTCTATAACTGCCTTCACCCTTCCAATCATTGGTTGGAGTGACCTCTCCTATAAACTGTACTTCTCATGACCCACAGTCCATATATCTTATCAGGCTCCACAGAATGGAGACACATCCTCTAAATGAGGCCACCAAGGCAACAGGAAGCCTTCTACAATGGTTCTGAGCCATGGGGTGATCTTCTCTTCTCCATGGCTCCCCCTGTCCAGTAGCTCCTGCACTTCCTCCTGGCTCATGTAGCAGTAGTGTCTCACTTCCCTGGTATCTGAGTGCAGCATAAGGTCTTTCTTCATCAACAGAAGGTAGCCAATCTCATGGTCTCCCCAGATGTCATCAGAAGGATTCTTGTGGTAGATTCGGTTCATAAAAATTATGTCCTTTCTGGAAATCTGTGTCAAAGCTGATACAGTATTATTTCAGTAATAGATAAACCAAAAATTTAGGTTAAAAATAAAACAAAATAGTTGATTTCTTTGCTCATTCCTTTTCACGTAGTGCCTCCGAAGCACTTGAGCTTTAGAGCCAAACAGTATATATGTATATGTATGTATGTATAAATGTATATATACATGAAGGCCTCACCTATGTAAAGAAAAGTTAAAACTGGACAGGACCACTTTGTGTTGCTTCTGCTTTACTTGGTACTTGTGTGTCTCCAAATCTCAGCTCCTGGAAACACTCAGTCTGCTTCATAGAATAAGGAGTCACCTGTTGCCTGATTCTAAAACTGTGTGGAACTAAGATCCTTAAAACAAACCAACAAACCAGCTGCCATCATCAACAAATTCTTTGAATTTGTTTGTGATTCTGTCTTTTAACATGTTCTCTAACACTAATCTTTTACACACATACACACACACACACACACACACACACACACCCCAAAAATCTCATCTCCTAATCTGGTGACCCAGAGTTACAAAGATTCATTGCTTGCAAGCTTAACTCCACTTTCCCTCTAAAACTTCCACAGACTCAAGTCCTACCTTGATATCTCCTGCCCAGTCTGGACCCTGGACTAGGTCAGCAACAAAGAACTACCAGACTCTCTGCAATCCCACCCTCCCCTCCCCTAACCATGTGTGGTAGCCCATTAGATGCTCCAGGATGACAACTTTTCCAATTGACTCCTGCTGCACTTTCTTGGGATAGTCATTCTTTGTCTCTCTAATTGTAGAAACACAACAGCGGCCACAGTTCATCATTATTGCGGATTATGATGATTTTTTTATGATCTTTTTTAGAATTATTTTATTTGGGCTGGGTATATAGTTCAGTTGGTTATGACACACCGGGTTTAGTGCCCAGCACTGTGTAAAACCAGGTATAGTGGTAGACCCCTATAATCTTAGCACTTGGAGGTAGAGACTTAGCACTTGGAGGTAGAGGATTAGAAATTCAAGGTTTTCTTCCTCTACATTTGAGTTTGATGCCAGCCTGGACTTCATGAGACCTTCTTTATAATGAATTTACTAACTAACTCAACTAACTAGTTAGCTAACTAACTAGACAAATACATGTAAAATCTTGATCCCTTATTCTTGATTTTTGTTTGAATGGTTGCAAAGCCCCTGATGGGTGAGGGGTACTTGAACATGTATGTAACAGGATCACACAGACTTGAGTTCACTTCTATCCCTTTTGCTCCAAATATGCATAAAAATTAATGAACAAATATAAATATAACATCCAGTTGGTTTTTAAAATCAATTATCAAACACTACAAATGAGCACCTCCAACAGGAGGTCAACTATCAAACACTTTTCAGACTGTTTTTGCCTCTACTTCTTACGTGCTGAGATTCACCGTGTATTCCAACATAGTTATGCAGATCAGAGGGTAGAACCCCGGGCTCCATGCATGTTAGACAAGCACTCTTAACAACTGAGTTATATCCCCACCCACCCCTCTTTTATGGTTTTTTTTTTTTGGGTGTCTGTTTATTTCTTTTTAAGATTTATTTATTTTTTTTTTATGTTTTTGGTTTTTTTTTTTTTTTTTTTTTTTTTTTTTTTTTTTGCCTGCATGTGCACGTACATTGCTCAGTACCCACAGAGGCCAAAAGGGAGATGGGCTCCCTAGAAATGGAGTTATTACAGTTGTCATTTAGTAAGTGGGTGCTAGGAAATAGGGCCAGGTAATTCAGAAGAGCAGCCAGACTGTTTATTTAGTTTCTATTTTTGTTACAGGGCCTCAGTATGTAGCCCACATTGGCCTCAGATGCACTACGTAGTTTGGGTAGATCTTGGAGTTTTCTTCTAGAGTCCTAGGATTGCTGGCATGTGTCACCATTCTAGGTTCAAATTAATGTTTTAAAAACCAAGCCAACCAGGAGGCAAATAGACAAAGAAAAACAACAATAATAAAATCAGCTAATGTGTGCTGGGGTCTTGTATCTGGCACTGTTAGTATAGTCTCTTGTGGCATAACCTCCGGAGGCAGAGGCAATATACAGAAGAGAAAATGGAGACCCCCAAATCAAACAAAAAACAGAGACCAGAGATTCAAGCCCCATTTGGCCCTACTTACCTTCTGAGGTGTAGTCTTTATGTGACTGTGATTAGGACAGCTTAGTCCAAATCATTGTTGAGACAGAGGCAGAGCAGCATCTTCCTTTCTTATACTAATTTCTCACATTTTGACCATGAAATACAGTGGAGTCAGGCATGATGAAGGGTGACTTGCTTTATCCTCTCATCAGAAGGGATTCAGTATTACTAAGCACACTATCATTTTCTCTTGACAAGAAGACAGCTGGCTGTTCCTAGAGAGGCACAGGTGGGGCTGTGGCTTCATCCACCTACTTTACACTGGTCCTTACCTCCTTGGCTCAACTCAAAATTGCCTTGAAGCACTTCCAAGGTATGGGGTGTAACTCAATGTCTGTCTTACCCATTCCTGCTGGGTTTATAAGTTATATGGGCTATCTGTGGCTGGAATTTTGACAGTGTGAGACCTCCTCCCTCTAGGTTTCTCTTACCACTTCTTCGTAACTGGGGTGGAGGATCTGAGTCAGGAGAAATGTCAGAATGATGAATTTTCTCTACAAATGGAACTCTTGGGCTTGCATGTTGGTCTAAGACTGGGTAGCAGAAAGTAGCATCTCTTGGATCCCAGGTTTGTTCTTTCTCTATATATTTGTTTTTGACAACAGTGGGTACAAGCTCTTTGGAGAGCTAGCCCATCCCAGTTTGCTGGTGTACAGTCCACTGGAGAGATAACATTGCATAATTACATGGCATGGTGTTTTGATATTTGTAGGGGCAATGGTAGACAGATGGACTTAGACAGACAGACAGACAGAGACACACAGTGAGTGGTAGTATGGTGTCTTCAGGGACCCATCCACCTGTAAGCATTGGATCAGTAGAGCCACATATAGAGTTTCTGAAAGCATGAAGTAATAAGAGATCCAGATCACATGTGAAGTAGACCAGGAGATGGCCTGTCTAAGGACAGCACATCTGACTGGGGTCTAAAGTGGAAGATAGATGGGATGCATGGATAAGTGGGTAGACAGACAGACGGATATAAGCAAATACAGAAATACAGACAAATATATGTATGGATGTATAGGTAGACTGATGGACAGAAGGATGAATGCATACATGCATGGATGTACAGATGGATGGATATACAGACAGACAAATGGATGAATGGTTTTATGCCAACATGACACAAGCTACAGTTATCTGAAAGGAAGAAACCCCTATTTAGAAAATTCCTCCAGAAAAGATTCAACTGTACAACCAGCTGGTGGAAACAGATGCAGAGACCCACGGCTAAATGTTACGTAGAGCTTGGGGAATCCTGTCGAAGAGGGAGAGAAAAGATTGTAGCAGCGAGAGGGTCAAGGATACCATAAGATACCTACAGACTCAACTAACCTTGGTCCATAGCGGTCACAGACTGAAATGCCAACCAGAGAGCTTGCATAAGACTAACCTAGGCCCTATGTACATATGTAACAGTTATGTAGCATAGACTTCATGTTGGACTCCTAATAGTGGTAGCAGGGGCTGTCTCTGATTCTGTTGCCTGCCTTTGAGATCCTTTCCTCTTACTGGGCTGCCTTATCCAGCCTCAATAGGAGAGGATGCACCTAATCTTACTGCAACTTGATATGCCAGTGCTGGTTTATATCCATGGGAGGCCTCCTATATTCTGAAGAGAAAGGGAGGAGGAGTGGAAGGAGGTGGGGACTGGGAGGAGAGGATGGAGGGGAAATTGTTCATTAATTAATTAGCAAAAAGATCCACCTGGAAGGCATTTTATTTTTAGTGATTTATGGGGGAGGGCCCAGGCTATTGTGGGTAGTACCATGCCATGGCTGGTGGTCCTAGGTTCTATTAGAAAGCAGACTGAGCAATCCATGGGAAGCTAGCCAGGAAGCAGCACACCTCCATGGCTTCTGCATCAGCACCCATATCCGAAATCCTTCCCTCTTTGAGTTCCTGAGTTGACTTCTTTCAATGATGAACATTGATAAATAAAGCCTTTCTTCCCCTACTTGCTATTTGGTCATGATGTTTTGTCAAAGCAACAGAAGTCCTAGACAAATGGATTCATGGATACGTGGATGGACAAATGGATTCATGAGTAGACCACTGGACAGACAAGTGGATGCATGAGTGTATATCTGGGCAGAAAGATAATCAGGTGTGTGTGTGTGTGTGTGTGTGTGTGTGTGTGTATGTATGTATGTATGTAAGTATGAATGAGTGGAGACTGAAGTGGGTAGACCCTTCAGGAATTTGAGACCAAACTGGACAAAATAGCAATATCCTGTGTCAAAACCATATTCTAGCTCATTGCTTAGGAATTGTTCTGTTTTTTCCCCCACTTATGTTTGCAGCCATGTGTTTGGATCACTGCACTGGTGGCAAACATAGCGAAAGCCTATGAGAACACTCTGCACAATACATAGGGCAGCCAGACAAGCAACAAAGGTGGAAACAGAATAGGGCACTTGAGCAACTGGAAACATCTATGAGATATTTTAATTAAGAATTAATTAATACCAGGGATTCTCTATTCTTTCAAGAGGCAGTGAGAACCCCTCCAGGATTAAAATTGATCATTGTGCAATTCCACTCTGAAGATTTTTAAAAGACAGATGTCGTATAATGAGTCTTCCATTAGTACATCCATTGGTTATCCAACCCACTGGATTGGCCTGAAGTATACATACAAGAAACAATGTACAGATGGAGTAGGGTGTATCCGTGAATTTGGGAATATACATGTATTTTATATATATATATTTATGTATGTATGTAATAGCAATTATTGAAAAAGAGGCTATGAATCTGAAAGGAACCAACAAAGAGTTTAAGGGAGGGTGTGAGTGGAGGAACTGGAATGGAAAGATGATGCAATTGTAGGATAATCTCGAGGAATCAAAAGAGATTTTAAAAACATGCTGGACTTGGATCCAGCTGTTTGCTTCTGTACCTTGAAATACTGTTTGTATAGACACATGTGCACAAAACACACGCACATGAAAAACACTCACGGCTGTCCTATAAAGTCATAGAGAGGTATATGCACTATAACTTATGTAAGGTTATTTCTAAATAAAAGTTGAAAAGTCAAAACTATGTCTCCCATGGAACCGAGATGGAAATCAAAGCATAGCAAACAGCATGGGACCGCACAAGTGGGAAGTGAAGAACGCAAACAAAATGCTTAGAAACACATTCCATCCTCCTCTCTCTCACATGCACACGCACACGCACACGCACACACACACACACACACACACATGCACACGCAATGCAGAATATCTAATAGTAGTTGTCTTAGCATCAGGGCTTTCCTCTATAAAGGAGTCTCCTGAGCCTACTCTCTGAAAATGCTAATGGAAAACTGCAGTTGTACATTAGTGTAGGCCGAGGGCTTTACAAAGACAGGGAAGATGTGGGTAAAGCAACAAAGCCTGTGTAGACGACAGTGTGACCCTCCAGGATGCCATGCTTTATAGACGAGAAGCTTGCTGTAAAATTCCATGGGGCAGGTGCTGTCATCTCAAGACTAAGCCAGCTTCAGGACTACTGCAACAGCCCCGGGTAGATATGGAACCGATGTTCAGTATGGATTGTGGCATATGCATGCACAGATATTTTCAGTTGATTACACCATTGTTGAAAGCTTCTGCTTAACCTGAAAAGGCCTGTGCTTGGCAGCAAGGTTGTGATTTAAATGGGTGTGACATTCAACCTATCCTCCATCCCCTCAGTACCCAGTGTTTGTGGGAACACAGTGCTAGGGTAGAGTAGTCTTGCCTTCCTGGGTGTGGCGCCAATGAAATGACACAAGACTCTAATTTTGTTGAGTATAGGCTTTTGTAGTAGGATCTGATGATTTTTTTAGTTTCCTAAGAATCTGTTGTTACATCTCCCTTTTCATTTCTAATTTTGTTAATTTGGATACTGTCTCTGTGACCTCTGGTTAGTCTCGCTAAGAGTTTATCTATCTTGTTGATTTTCTGAAAGAACCAGCTTCTGGTTTTGTTGATTCTTTGTATAGTTCTTTTAATTCTACTTGGTTGATTTTCTACCTTCTACTTCTCTTGGGTGTATTAGCTTCTAGAACTTTCAGGTGTGCTGTTAAGCTGCTCGTATATGCTCTCTCCATTTTCTTTTTGGAGGCATTCAGAGCTATGAATTTTCCTCTTAACACTGCTTTCGTTGTGTCCCATAGGTTTGGGTCTGTTGTACGTTCATTTTCATTAAATTCTAGGAAGTCTTTAATTTCTTTCTTTATTTCTTCCTTGACCAAGTTATAATTGAGTAGAACATTGTTCAGCTTCCATGCGTATGTGGGCTTTCTGTTGTTGCCATTGAAGACCAGCCTTATTCCATAGTGATCTGATAGGAGGCATGGGATTATTTCAATCTTCTTATATCTGTTGAGGTTTGTTTTGTGACCAATTATATGATCAGTTTTGGAGAAGGTACCATGAGGTGCTGAGAAGATGGTATATTCTTTTGATGTAGGATGAAATGTTCTATAGATATATGTTAAATCCGTTTGGTTCATAACATCTGTTAGTTTCACTGTGTCTCTGTTTAGTTTGTGTTTCCAAGATCTGTCCATTGATGATAGTGGGGTGTTGAGGTCTCCCACTATTATTGTGTGAGGTACATTGTGTGCTTTGAGCTTTAGTAAAGTTTCTTTTATGAATGTGGGAGCCCTTGCATTTGACACATAGATCTTAAGAATTGAGAGTTCTTCTTGGTAGATTTTTCATTTGATGAGTATGAAGTGTTCTTATCATTTTTGATGACTTTTGGTTGAAAGTTGATTTTATCTGATATTAGAATGGCTACTCCAGCCTGTTTCTTGGGGACATTTGCTTGGAAAATTGTTTTTCAGCCCTTTAATCTGAGGTAGTGTTTGTCTTTAACATGGAGGTGCGTTTCCTGGATGCAGAAAAATGCTGGGTCCTGTTTATGGATCCGGTCTGTCAGTCTATGTCTTTTTATTGGGGAATTGAGTCCATTGATGTTAAGAGATATTAAGGAATAGTAATTGTTTTTTCCTGTTATTTTCAATGTTGTTTATATGTTTGTGTGACTAGTTTCTTTTGAGTTTGTTTAAAGATTATTTTCTTGAGTGTAGTTTTTCTCCTTGAGTTGGCGGTTTCCCTGAAAACTGGGTCATGTTGTAGTTCTATTTTAATTTTAATTTTTTAAAAAAGATTTATTTATTTATTTAATGTATGAATGCTCTATCTGCATGTAAACCTGCATACCAGAAGAGGGCACCAGGTCATATTATAGATGATTATGAGCCCTCATGTGATTGCTAAGAATTAAACTCAGGACCTCTGGAAGAGCAACCAATGCTCTTAACCACTAAGCCATCTCTCTGGCCCCTTAATTGTTTTGTTTTGTTTTAAAAGATGGTGTCTCTCTGTGTAGTCATGGATATCCTGAAACTTGCTAAAAAGACCTGGCTGACTTCTAACTCAGAGACCTGCTGCCTCTGTCTTCCAGGTTATGGGATTAAAGGTGCATGTGTGTGTGTGTCTGTTTGTATACTATGTGTATTTAATTGGACAGTTCTGGTCAAGGTGTTGTCTCCAGGATCCTTGTATGAATTCTAGTTCTACAAGATCATCCAAATGGTTCCTATTGCTCAACAGATAAATGGACTTTTGGGAGATAAGTGCATCTGCTCAAGATGCAGCCTTCTCTACCAATAAGTAATTTCTATCACATAGGTTCTGCTGTTAGAGGGAGTGCAGGCAGAAATGCCAAAGTCTTATCCTGCTTTGGATGCCTCATAAGCCCAAATGAAAATGAGAGTTATAATGACTTAAATCGCTAACAAATAGTTAAACTTGTTAAGAAAACATGGCTCTTTATATATTTTACTTGAATACACTTGTTAGATATTTAAGGTATATTATACATGTTTTCTCTGCCCCAGATACAGCTTCCTAGGCTTTTATTTAGAATATATTGTGCTTTTTAAAAATAAGTGTTTTATAAGTTTTTAAAACTAATAACCTTGATGATAATAAGGAAGAAGGGGACCATCAAATGAGAAAAGATGTAAAGGTTATACATATGCGATACAATTTTGGCAAAAAATAAGGAAAATGCTTTGGATGATAAAGGATTTGGTATGACGAGGTAGAGATTGTTCCAGAATAGAAATAGGTGAGAAAACCATGAGAAGATTAAAGTATGTTGTAGAAGGATTGTTGGGAATTGAACTTGAAGAAAGTGGACAAGGTTAAGCTGAGTATGATATACATGTTATTAGAAACTATAAAGTCAAAATTCAATACTCTGAGATAAATCGATACCTGGTTCTCTTGTTTACAGCAATATCTGTTCATTCTTAGTAATGTTTACAAAAAATAACTGGCTTAGAGAAACAGTTTCTTCTTTCTTTTCTTTTTATTTTTTCGATAAATGAAACATTGAAAAATGTGATCAATTTTATCAAATGTGTTTTATACACTTTTTCATCAGGAAAGCATTCACTTGCTGTGTAGCCACTGCCTTTACAGTAGGGAAAAATACCTTTAAAATAACTGTTCTGGAATTCAGTCTATGCCTGGAGCTGATCCTCTGCCACACGGCTCCATACCCAGATAGCACCAGGGGAGAGCTAGCCTCCTAGGAGTGCTGATAAGCCTGTAAGCACAGGTAAAACCATCACTACTGCTCAAAGGGTCCCTCCAGGAACACACTCAGGACACAGGAATCTAGGATGGCCTGGAAGAGGAACCTTCCCATTTCCTGTGTCTAGAGCTGATTCTGTACCACAGTGCTACATACACAAATACTGCAAGGAGAGAGCTGGTCTCCCAGGAGTGCCAACACACCTGTGAGCACAGGTAAGACCACCACTTCTGTTCAAATTCCTGGCCCAAGAGAGACCCTCCCTTAGCCATCAGGACACAGGAACCAAGGAACAGCTGGGGATAGGATCCTTCTGTTTTCTGTCTGCACCCCACAGTTGACCACAGCTTTCCATACCCAAATTCCTCCTGGAGAGAACTGGTCTTTCAGGAGTACTGACACACAGGCTTGCAGGAGGGACAAGCTACAGTCAGAGACAGCAAGAACAGCTAACACCAGAGATAACCAGATGGCAAAAGGCAAGGGCGAGAACATAAGCAATAGAAACCAAGGCTGCTTGGCATCATCAGAACCAAGTTCTCCCACCACAGCGAGCCCAACATACCAGAAAAGCAAGACTCTGATTTAAAATCACATCTCATCATGATGATAGAGGACTTTAAGAAGGACATAAATAACTCCCTTAAAGAAATACAAGAGAACACAGGTAAACAGCTAGAAGCCCTTAAAGAGGAAATACAGGAAAACACAACCGAACAGGTGAAGGAATCCAACAAAAACATCCAGGATCTAAAACTGGAAATAGAAACAATAAAGAAATCACAAAGGGAGACAACCCTGGAGATAGAAAACCTAGGAAAGAGATCAGGAGTCATAGATGCAAGCATCACCAACAGAATACAAGAGATAGATGAGAGAATCTCAGGTGCCGAAGATACCATAGAAAACATTGACACAACAGTCAAAGAAAATGCAAAATGCAAAAAGCTCCTAACCCAAAACATCCAGAAAATAAAGGACACAATGAGAAGACCAAACCTAAGGATAATAGGTATAGAAGAGAGTGAAGATTCCCAATTTAAAGGGCCAGTAAATATCTTCAACAAAATCATAGAAGAAAACTTTCCTAATCTAAAGAAAGAGATGAACATAAACATTCAAGAAGCCTACAGAACTCCAAATAGATTGGACCAGAAAACAAATTCCTCCCGTCACATAAAGGTCAAAACACAAAATGCACAATACAAGGAAAGAATATTAAAAGCAGTAAGAGAAAGAGGTCAAGTAACATATAAAGGCAGACCTATCAGAATTACACCAGACTTCTCACCAGAGACTATGAAAGCTAGAAGATCCTGGGCAGATCTCATACAGACTCTAAGAGAACACAAATGCCAGCCCAGATTACTATACCCAGCAAAACTCTCAATTACCATAGAGGGAGAAACCAACATATTCTGGCAAAACCAAATTTACACAATGTTTTCCCACAAATTCAGCCCTACAAAGGATGATAGATGGAAAATGCCAACACAAGGAGGGAAACTACACCCTAGAAAAAGTAAGAAAATAATGTTCTTTCAACAAACCCAAAAGAAAATAGCCACACAAACAAGAAAATAACATCCAAAATATCAGAAAGCAACAATCACTATTTCTTAATGTCCCTTAACATCAATGGACTAAATTCCCCAATAAAAAGACATAAACTAACAGACTGGATACATAAACAGGACCCAGCATTTTGCTGCATACAGGAAATGCACCTCAGTGTCAAAAACAACCACTACCTGAAAATAAAGGGCTGGAAAACAATTTTCCAGACAAATGGTCCTAAGAAACAGACTGGAGTAGCCATTCTAATATTGGATAAAATCGACTTTCGACCAAAGGTCATCAAAAAAGATAAGGAAGGACATTTTATATTCACCAAAGGAAAAATCTACCAAGAAGAACTCTCAATTCTGAACATCTATGCTCCAAATGCAAGACAGATCATAGAAACACAAACTAAACAGAGACACAGTGAAACTAACCGAAGTTATGGACCAAATGAATTTAACAGATAACAATAGAACATTTCACCCTAAATCAAAAGAATATACCTTCTTCTCAGCACCTCATGGTACTGTCTCCAAAACTGACCACATAATCGGTCACAAAACAGACCTCGACAGATATACAAAATTGAAATGATCCCATGCCTCCTATCAGATCACTACGGATTAAGGATGGTCTTCAATGGCAACAACAACAGAAAGCCCACATACACACAGAAGCTGAAAAATGCTCTATTCAATGTTAACTTGGTCAAGGAAGAAATAAAGAAATTAAAGACTTTTTAGAATTTAATGAAAATGAAGGTACAACATCCCCAAACTTATGGGACACAATGAAAGCAGTGCTAAGAGGAAAATTCATAGCTCTGAGTGCCTCCGAAAAGAAACTGGAGAGAGCATACACTAGCAGCTTAACAGCACACCCAAAAGCTCTAGAACAAAAAGAAGCAAATACACCCAAGAGAAGTAGATGGCAGGAAATAATCAAACTCAGGGCTGAAATCAACCAAGTAGAAACAAAAAGAACATACAAAGAATCAACAAAACCAGGAACTGGTTCTTTGTTAATTTGGATACTGTCTCTATGCCCTCTGATTATTTTAGCTAAGGTTTATCTATCTTGTTGATTTTCTCAAACTCAGAAATGAAAAGGGAGATATAAGAACAGAAATGGAGGAAATTAAAAAAAAAATCATATACTACTACAAAAACCTATACTCAACACAACTGGAAAATCTGGATGAAATGGACAATTTTCTAGGCAGATACCAAATACCAAAGTTAAATCAGGATCAGATAAATCATATAAACAGTCCCACAACTCCTAAAGAAATAGAAGCAGTCATTAAAAATCTCCCAACCAATAAAAGCCCAGGACCAGATGGGGTTAGTGCAGAATTCTATCAAACCTTCAAAGAAGACCTAATACCAATACTTTTTAAACTATTCCACAAAGTAGGAACAGAAGGAACACTGTCCAATTTATTCTATGAAGCCACAGTTATGCTGATACCAAAACCTCACAAATACCCCACAAAGAAAGAGAACTTTAGACCAATTTCCCTTATGAATATTGATGCAAAAATACTCAATAAAATCTTGCAAACGAAATCCATGAACACATCAAATGATCATTTACCACGATCAAGTAGGCTTCATCTCCGGGACGCAAGGATGGTTCAATATACGGAAATCCATCAATGTTAAACACTACATAAACAAACTCAAAGAAAAAAACCACATGATCATTTCATTAGACGCTAAAAAATCATTTGACAAAATTCAACATCCCTACATGTTAAATGTCTTGAAAATATCAGGAATTCAAGGACCATACCTAAACATAGTAAAAGCAATATACAGCAAACCAGTAGCTAGCATCAAACTAAATGGAGAGAAACTTGAAGCAATCCCACTAAAATCAGGGACTAGACAAAGCTGCCCCCTCTCTCCCTATAGATTCAATATAGTACTTGAAGTTCTAGCTAGAGCAATTAGACAACAAAAGGATGTTAAAGGGATACAAATTGGAAAGGAAGAAATAAAAATATCACTATCTGCAGATGATATGATAGTATACTTAAGTGACCTGAAAAACTCCACCAGAGATCTGCTACAGCTGATAAACACCTTCAGCAAAGTGTCTGGATATAAAATTAACTCAAGCAAATCAATAGCCTTCCTATACTCGAAGGATAAATAGGCTGAGAAAGAAACTATTCACAATAATCAGGAGCAATACCAAGTATCTTAGTGTGACTCTAACCAAACAAGTGAAAGATCTGTATGATAAGAACTTCAAGTCTCTGAAGAAAGAAATCGAAGAAGACCTCAGAAGATGGAAAGATCTCCTATGCTCGTATATTGGCAGGATTAACATGTAAAAATGGTCATCTTGCCAAAAGCAATCCACAGATTCAATGCAATCTCCATCAAAATCCCAACTCAATTCTTTATAGAGTTACAAAGAACAATTCCTCAAATACATTTGGAATAACAAAAAACCTAGGTTAGCCAAAACTATTCTCAACAATAAAAGAATATCTGGGGGAATCAGCATCCTTGACCTCAAGCTGTACTACAGAGCAGTAGTGGTAAAAACTACATGGTGTTGGAACAGTGACAGGCAGGTAGATCAATGAAATAGAATTGAAGACCCAGAAATGATCCCCCACACCTATGGCCACTTGATCTTTGACAAAGGAGCTAAAACCATCCACTGGAAAAATGACAGAATTTTCAACAAATGGTGCTGGTTCAACTGGCAGTCAACATGTAGAAGTATGCAAATTGATCCATTCCCCACTCCCTGTACAAAGCTCAAGTCCAAGTGGATCAAGGACCTCCACATAAAACCAGATACACTGAATCTAATAGAAGAGAAAGTGGGGAAAAGTCTCTAACACATGGGCACAGGGGAAAAGTTCCTGAACAGAACACGAATGGCTATGCTCTAAGATCAAGAATCGACAAATGGACCTCATGAAATTGCAAAGCTTCTGTAAGGCAAAGGACACTGTCAATAGGACAAAACAGCAACCAACAGATTGGGAAAAGATCTTTACCAATACTACATCCGATAGAGGGCTCATATCCAATATATACAAAGAACTTAGCAATCATAGGGAGGAGAGGCCCTTGAGTCTGAGGGTACTAGATCCCCCAGTATAGGAGAATGCCAAGGAGGGAAGAGGAGAGTGGATGGGTGGTTGGGTGGGGGAATATCCCCATAGTGGCGGGGGAGGGGAGGAAGGGAATGGGGAAGTTCCAAAGGGGAGATCTGGAAAGGGGGAAACATTTGAAATGTAAAAAAAGTATGAAAAAATAAATTAATTAAAAAAAGACTCCAGAGAACCAAATAACCCTATTAGAAAATGGGGAACATGGGGCTGGACAGATGGCTCAGTGGTTCAGAAAGCTGACTGTTCTTCCGAAGCTCATGAATTCAAATCCCAGCAACCACATGACGGCTCAAAACCATCCAAAATGAGATCTGATACCCTCTTCTGGGATGTCTGAAGACAGCTATAGTAAGCAGGGCTGGAGTGAGAAGAAAAAGTGTCTGATGACAGCTACAGTATACTTACATATAATAAATCAATAAATCTTAACAAAAAGGAGAACAGTGCCAAAGGAAGAATTCTCAGAAGATGAAACTTGAAGCAGCTAAAGAAATGTTCAACATCCTTAGTCATCAGGGAAGTGCAAATCAAAACAACACTGAGATTCCATCTCACAGGAGTCAGAATGGCTAAGATCAAAAACTCAGGTGACAACAGATATTGGCAAGGATGTGGAGAAAGAAGAACACTCCTCTGTTGCTGGTGGGACTGCAAGCTGGTACAACCACTCTGGAAATCAGTCTGGCAGTTTCTCAGAAAATTGGAAATAATACTACCTTTGGACCCAGCTGTGGCACTCCTGGGCATATACCCAGAAGATGCTCTAACATGTAATAAGGACACATGCTTCACTATGTTCATAGAAGCCATATTTATAATAGCCAGAAACTGGAAACAACCAAGATGTCCCTCAACAAAGGAATGGATACAGAAAATGTGGTACATTTACACAATGGAATACTACTCAGCTATTAAAAACAAGGACTTCATGAAGTTCACAGGGAAATAGATGGAACTTGAAAATATCATCTTGAGTAACATAACACAGTCACAAAAGAACAAACATGGCATGTACTCACTGATAATTGGATATTAGCCCAAAATTTTGGAATACCTAAGATTCAATTCACAGACCATATGAAGCCTATGAAGAAGGAAGACCAAAATGTGGATGCTTCCGTGTTTCTTAGAAGGGTGAACAAAATACTCACAGGAGGAAGTACGGAGATCAAGTGTGGAGCAGAGACTGAAGGAAAGGCCATCCAGAGACTGCCCCACATGGGGATCCATCCCATATATAGCCACCAAACCCAGATGCTGTTGTGGATGACGGGAAGTGCTTGCTGATGGAAGCTTGATATGGCTGTCTGTCAAGAGGCTCTGTCAGAGCCTGACAAATATAGAGGCTCAAAGCCAACCATTGGATTGAGCTTGGGGATCCCTGATGGAAGAGTTTTAGAAGGGACTGAAGGAGTTGAGGAGGTTTGCAGCCCCATGGAGGGAGCAACTGTGTCAATAGGCCAGATCCCCCAGATCCCCCAATCTCCCGGGATTGGACCACTAACCAAACAATACACATGGAGCAACCCATGGCACTGGCCACATATGTAGCTGAGGATGGCCTTGTTGGGTATCTGTGGGAGAAGAGGCCCTTGGGCCTGAGGATGTTTGATGCCCCAGTGTAGGGGAATCCCAGGGTGGGAGGATGGGAGTGGATGGGTGGGTGGGGGAGCACCTTCATAGGTGCAGGGGGAGGGGGATAGGATAAGGGGTTTCTGAAGGGGAGACCTGGAAAGGGGAAAACATTTGAAATGTAAGTAAAGAAAATATCCCATCAAATAGCCATTCTAATAGTGAATAAAATCAACTTTCAACCAAAAGTTATCAAAAAAGATAAGGAAGGACACTTCATACTGGTCAAATAGAAATATTTAAGGGGCAACTTCAGCAAGTATTATAGGTATCAGATCAATCTCAGTGTAATGGCCTTGGGAAATGCAAAGGAATGTTGCTCTTTGCTCAGAGTGAAGCTAACATATCTTCAAGGGAGAACATTGGAGGCATTTGAATTTTATGTTTATGTCAGGGAGGTGAGTCCTGTATATTTTAGAAGAATAGTATTTATTTTCTCTGAATTTATTCAGGAGTTGTCAACTTATTTCTAGTTGAGTGTGGCAGTAGTAAGGTTTTCAAAGCCTACTGAAAACAAGTAACGTTAAATGTGTGATTTATGAGATTAGGTTATGTGTGCTATTTTGACTGAAGCCAACTTTCCTTTGTCATTTCAAAGAAGAAAAAATGAATGGCCTATAAAACTGTAAGAGTTGATATATCAGAAATATTTTCCAATTGCATAATGTTTTTACAAAGTGATTTAATATATCTTAATCATATCTATAATGTGAAAGTATAAGGTGATGATAATATTGGCTTCTAAAGTTTTAGCAAAAAATAGCATTTTAATTATTATAGAAATGTCTACAAGTTATTTCATAATTTATTAACTTTGTATTTAATTGTGACATGTTTCTCATAATTCACAATTGTATATAATACTGTGATAAATATCCCACAGTACATACAAATTTTTGTCAACATAAATTCCTAGAAATAAGTTTAGTAGATAAAATTTTATTCACAATTTATACTTTGGTACTTGTTGGTAAACTGTTCATTAAAAGTACTGTATTGATTTGTACTGTTATATGGAACATTTCTCTAAAATTCTCTATTGCCAACTGTGGCGTGAGACCTCTGCCTGGGCCACCAGGGCTCCATAGCCAAACAGCTCTGGGAGAAAACTAGCCACCCAGGAGTGTGGAAAAACCAGTGAGGAGGTAAGAGGAGTAACACTGATCACCAGGACTCGTCTGGAATCTTTGGGACACAGGGACTGAGAAACAGCAGGAGGAAGGAGCCTTCCGGTTTCTATCTGTGACTGGAGATAACTGCCTGGGCCACCAGAGCTCCATAGCCAAATAGCGCTGGGAGACAGCTAGCCTCCCAGGAGTGTGGGCATGCCTTTCTGCTCAGAGGGACCCACCTGGAATCCCCAGGACACAGGGACTGAGGAATGGGGTTCTGGTTTCTTTCGGGGACTGGAGAGCAGATCCTGTGACACAGGGTTCCAAACTTAAATAGTGCCAGGAGAGAGTTGGTATACCAGGAGTGCTGAGGCAACACACCTTTAAGCACAGGCAAGGCCACCACTTCGTCTCAAATTCACTGGACCAAGAGGGACCCTTGCAGAGCCATCAGGACACAGGAAACAAGAGACAGCTGGGGATTAGATCCTTCCTGTTTCTTTCGGCACCCCAGAGCTGACCCTGTACCACAACTCACCAAACCCAAATTTCTCTCAGAGAGAACTGGTCTTCAAGGAGTATTGACACTTAGGCTTGCAGGAAAGATAAGCCACAGTCAGAGAGACTAATACCAGCTAACACCAGAGATAACCAGATGGTGAAAGGCAAGGGCAAGAATACAAGGAACAGAAACCAAGGCAACTTGGCATCATCAGAACCCAGTTCTGCCACCACAGCAAGCCCTGGATACCCCAACACACCAGAAAAGGAAGACTCAGACTTAAAATCACATCTCAAGAGGATAGTAGAAGATGTTAAGAAGGAAATAAATAACTCCCTTAAAGAAATACGAGAGAACACAGGTAAACAACTGGAAGCCCTTAAAGAGGACACACAAAAATCTCTTAAAGAATTACAGGAAAACAGAACCAAACAAATGAACAAAACCATTCAGGATTTAAAAACAGAAAGAGAAACAATAAAGAAATCACAAAGGGAGACAACCCTGGAGTTAGAGAACCTAGGAAAGAAATCAGGAGTCATAGATGCAAGCATCATCAACAGAATGCAAGATATGGAAGAGAGAATCACAGGTGCAGAAGATACAAAAACAAAAACAAAAACAAAAACAAAAACAAAAAACAAAAAACAAAAACAAAAAACCATGGACAAAACAGTCAAAGAAAACACAAAATGCAAAAAGCTCCTAACCCAAGACATCCAGGATATCCAGGATGCAATGAGAAGACAGAACTTGAGGATAATAGGTATAGAAGAGAGTGAAGATTCCCAACTTAAAGGACCAGTAATTATCTTCAACAAAATTATAGAAGAAAACTTCCCTAACCTAAAGAACGAGATGAACATAAATATACCAGAAGCCTACAGAACGCCAAATAGACTGGACCAGAAAAGAAATTCCTCCCATCACATTATAGTCAAAACACCAAACACACAAAACAAGGAAAGAATATTAAAAGCAGTAAGGGAAAAAGGGCAAGTAACATATAAAGGCAGACCTGTCAGAATTACACCAGACTTCTCACCAGAGACTATGAAAGCTAGAAGATCCTGGGCAGATCTCATACAGACTCTAAGAGAACACAAATGCCAGCCCAGGCTGCTATACCCAGCAAAACTCTTAATAATCATAGATGGTGAAAACAAAATTTTCTATGACAAATCCTAATTTGCACAGTATGTTTCCACAAACCCAGCCCTACAAAGAATAATAGATGGCAAATGCCAACTCAAGGAGGGAAACTACACCCAAGAAAAAGAAAGAAAGTAATCTTTCAACAAACTCAAAAGAAGATAGCCACACAAGTATATAAACAACATCAAAAATAACAGGAAGCAACAATCACTATTCTTTAATATCTCTTAACATCAATGGACTCAATTCCCCAATAAAAAGACATAGACTGACAGACTGGATCCATAAACAGGACCCAGCATTTTTCTGCATCCAGGAAATGCACCTCTGTGTTAAAGACAAACACTACCTCAGAGTAAAGAGCTGAAAAACAATTTTCCAGGCAAATGGCCCCAAGAAACAGGCTGGAGTAGCTATTCTAATATTGGATAAAATTGAATTTCAACCAAAAGTCATCAAAAAAGATAAGGAAGGACACTTCATACTCATCAAAGGAAAAATCTACCAAGAAGAACTCTCAATTCTGAACAACTATGCTCTGAATGCAAGGGCTCCCAAATTCATAAAAGAAACTTTACTACAGCTCAAAGCACACATTGAACCTCACACAATAATAGTGGCAGACTTAAACACCCCACTATCATCAATGGACAGATCTTGGAAACACAAACTAAACAGAGATACAGTGAAACTAACAGAAGTTTTGAAACAAATGGATTTAACAGATATCTATAGAACATTTCATGGTAAATCAAAAGAATATACCTTCTTCTCAGCACCTCATGGTACCTTCCAAAATTGATCATATAATTGGTCACAAAACAAACCTCAACAGATATAAGAAGACTGAAATAATCCCATTCCTCCTATCAGATCACCACGGATTAAGGTTGGTCTTCAATGGCAACAACAACAGAAAGCCCACATACACATGGAAGCTGAACAACAATCTACTTAATGATAACTTGGTCAAGGAAGAAATTAAGAAAGAAATTAAAGACTTCCTATATTTTAATGAAAATGAAAGTACAACATACCCAAATTTATGGGACACAATGAAAGCAGTGTTAAGAGGAAAACTCATAGCTCTGAATGCCTTCAAAAAGAAAATGGAGAGAGAGTATACTAACAGCTTAACAGCACACCTGAAAGTTCTAGAACAAAAA
This sequence comes from Rhynchomys soricoides, assembly GCA_019843965.1. Lineage (NCBI taxonomy): Eukaryota > Metazoa > Chordata > Mammalia > Rodentia > Muridae > Rhynchomys > Rhynchomys soricoides. The sequence continues at coordinate 93,394 of JADRCH010007382.1, read as the reverse complement.
GAAACTAATACACCCAAGAGGAGTAGAAGGCAGGAAATAATCAAATTAAGGGCTGAAATCAACCAAGTAGAAACTAAAAGAACTATACAAAGAATCAACAAAACCAGGAGCTGGTTCTTTGAGAAAATCAACAAGATAGATAAACCCTTAGGCAGACTAACCAGAGGGCACAAAGACTGTATCCAAATTAACAAAATCAGAAATGAAAAGGGAGATATAACAACAGATTCTGAGGAAATTAAAAAAAACATCAGATCCTACTGCAAAAGCCTATACTCAACAAAATTGGAAAATCTGGATGAAATGGACAAGTTTCTAGACAGATACCAATTACCAAAGTTAAATCAGGATCAGATAAACCATCTAAAGAGTCCCATATCCCCTAAAGAAGTAGAAGCAGTCATTAAAAGTCTCCCAACCAAAAAAAGCCCAGGATCAGATGGGTTCGGTGCAGAATTCTATCAGACCTTCAAAGAAGACCTAATACCAGTACTCTTCAGTCTATTCCACAAAATAGAAACAGAAGGAACACTACCCAATACATTCTATGAGTCCACAGTTACACTGATACCAAAACCCCACAAAGACTCACAATAAAAAAACCTTCAGACCAATCTCCCTTATGAATATTGTTGCAAAACTATTCAATAATATTCTCACAAATCAAATCCAAGAACACATGAAAACGATCATTCACCATGATCAAGAAGGTTTCATCCCAGGGATACAGGGATGGTTCAATACCCAGATATCCATCAATGTAATCCACTACATAAACAAACTCAAAGCAAAAAACCACATGTTCATTTCATTAGATGCTGAATACGCATTTGACAAAGTTCAACATCCCTTCATGACAAAAGTCTTGGAAAGAGCAGGAATTCAAGGAGCATACATAAACATAGTAAAAGCAATGTACATCAAACCAGTGGCCAACATCAAACTAAATGGAGAGAAACTCGAAGCAATCCCACTAAAATCAGGGACTAGGCAAGGCTGTCCTCTCTCTCCCTATCTATTCAATATAGTACTTGAAGTTCTAGCTAGAGCAATTAGACAACAAAAGGAGGTCAACAGATACAAATTGGAAAGGAAGAAATCAAAATATCACTATTTGCAGATGATATGATGGTATACTTAAGTGACCCAAAAAACTCTACTAGAGAACTCCTATAGCTGATAAACAACTTCAGCAAAGTGACTGGATATAAAATTAACTCAAACAAATCAGTAGCCTTCTTATACTCAAAGGATAAACAGGGTGAGAAAGAAATTTACACTCTTCACAATAGTCACAAACAATACAAAATATCTTGGTGTGACTCTAACCAAACAAGTGAAAGATCTGTATGACAAGAACTTCAAGTCTCTGAGGAAAGAAGTCTAAGAAGACCTCAGAAGATGGAAAGATCTCTCATGCTCATGGATTGGCAGGATTAATATAGTCAAAATGGCCATCCTGGCAAAAGCAATCTACAGATTCAATGCAATCCCCATCAAAATTCCAACTCAATTCTTCATAGACTTAGAAAGAGCAATTCTCAAATTCATTTGGAATAACAAAAATCCCAGGATAGCAAAAACTATTCTCAATAACAAAAGAACTTGTGGGGGAATCAAATCAGCTCCCCTGACCTCAAGCTGTACTACAGAGCAGTAGTGATAAAATCTGTATGGTATTGGTACAGTGACAGGAAGGTAGATCAATGGAATAGAATTGAAGACCCAGAAATGAACCCACACACCTATGGTCACTTCATCTTTGACAAAGGAGATAAAACCATCCAGTGGAAAAACAACAGCATTTTCAACAAATGGTGCTGTTTCTACTGGCAGTCTACATGTAGAATATTACGAATTGATCCATTCCTATATCCTTGTACAAAGCTCAAGTCCAAGTGGATCAAGGACCTCCACACAAAACTAGATATGATGAATCTAATAGAAGAGAAAGTGGGGAAAAGTCTCGAACACATGGGCACAGGGGAAAAGATCCTGAACAGAACACCTGTGGCTTATGCTCTAAGATCAAGAATTGACAAGTGGGACCTCATAAAATTACAAAGCTTCTGTAAGCAAAGGACACTCTAAATAGGACAAAACAGCCACCTATAGATTGGGAAAAGATCTTTACCAATCCTACTTCTGATAGAGGGCTAATATCCAATATATACAAAGAACTCAAGAAATTAGACTCCAGAGATTCAAATAACCCTATCAAAAAACGGGCAACAGAGCTAAACAGAGAATTCCCAACTGAGGAAACTCGAATGGCCAAGAAGCACCCAAAGAAATGTTCAACATCCTTAGTCATCAGGGAAATGCAAATCAAAACAACTCTGTGACCTCACACCAGTCAGTGTGACTAAGATAAAAAACTCAGGTGGCAGCAGATGTTGGCAAGGATGTGGAGAAAGGAACACTCCTCCACTGTTGGTGGGATTGCAAGCTGATACAACCTCTCTGGAAATCAGTTTGGTGGACCCTCAGAAAAATGAACATAATACTACCTGAGGACCCAGTTATTCCACTCCTGGGCATATACCTAGAAGATGCTCCAACATGTAATAAAGACACATGTTCCACTATGTTCATAGCAGCCATATTTATAATAGCCAGTAGCTGGAAACAACCCAGATGTCCCTCCACAGAGGAATGGATACAGAAAATGTTGTACTTTTACACAATGGAATACTACTCAGCTATTAAGAACAGTGACTTCATGAAATTCACAGGCAAATGGATGGAACTTGAAAATATCATCCTGAGCGAGGTACTGCAGTCACAAAAGAATGAACACCATATGTACTCACTGATAAGTGATTATTAGCCTAAAAGTTCGAAATACCCAAGAGTCACTTCACAGCAATCGTAGGGCTGAGTGTGAGGTCTCAGATGGAGGAGTTGAAGAAGGGACTGAAGGAGCTGAGGGAATTTGCAGCCCCATGGAGTGAGCAACAGAGGCAATTGGCCTGACCCCTGGATGCTCCTATAGACTGGATCACCAACCAAAGAATACACATGGAGGGACCTATTGTGCTGTCCACATATGTGGCAGAGGAGGGTCTTGTTAGCCATTAGGGGGAGCAGAGGCTCTTGGACTTGAGGTTGTTAGATCCAGCAGTATAGGAGAATGCCAAGCAGGGAAGACAAGAGTGAGTGGGTGGGTGGTTGGGTGGATGGGGGAATACCCCCATAGCGGCAGGGGTAGGGGTAGGGAATAGGGAGGTTCCAAAGGGGAGATCTGGAAAGGGAAAACATTTGAAATGTAAATAAAGTATGAAAAAAATAAAAAAAATAATAAAGGAAAAGAAAGTCAGCTGCTAACCTAACCAAAGATCTTGATACTGAAAGAGTGTTTTTCTTTGTTAAAAGTCTGTCTTTTAAAAGTTATTATGATGTTTCTAGATCTGGATTGCTTTGAGTTTATCCTCCTTGGAGTATGCTGAGCTTATATATGTGTAGACTAAAATTTTTATTCACATTAATGAAGTTTTCAAATATTTAAAAAATCTCTATTAAATTTTATTATAAAAATAAATAAAAATAAAGCAGTCTTGCACACACACACACACACACACACGCACATATATATATAACTAGCTGAGAATGGTAATACACAACTTTAATCCTAGAATTTAGGAGGCAGAGGCAGATTGATTTCTATGTGTTTCAGGGCAGCCTGTTCTACATAGTAAGATCGTGTCTCAACAAATGAACAAATGAACAAACAAACAAGAATTATTCCTACTTGGGGCAATTACATAGTAATCTTACAGTTTGTTTTAAAGGACAAATGTTTAATTCTAGGTATGAAATTTAAGGTATTATGTAAACAAATAACAATTTGTCAAAATTATCTGAGGCTTTGGATTTCTTTGCAAGTCTATTTGTTCTTTTTGAAAGTACCTGTTATCTCCTTGTAAAATAAGTACTTGGACCTCCCTGGCGCAGCACTCCGCAGTCTGGCTCGGGGACCGGAGAAGCATGGGCCGGAGGAGAACTCCGTAGGCCCGGGAGCTCGGTGGGCCCTTGGCACGGGGGAGCCATGGTGAGTGGCTTGGAGAGGAGGTCACAGAGGCCCTCCTTGCTACACATCAGCAGTTCCACTGTCCAGCAGATGCTGCTGCGCTCTCTTAGAAATGCAGCCTCCGGAGCCTCCCTCTAGACCCTTGGAGTGGGAAGCTACATCTTAAGATCCTCAGGGCTTGGAGAAAGGACTGAAGGAGCTGAGGGAGTGTGCAGCCCCAGGGAGGTAGCAACAGTGGCAACTGGTCTGACCTCCCCCCCCCCCCCCCCCCCCCCCCGATACTTCTGGAGACTAAAGAATACACATGGAGGGACCCATGGTGCTGGCCACAAAGGTGACAGAGGAGGGTCTTGTTAGACATCAGGGGGAGGAGAGACCCTTGGGCCTGAGGGTGTTAGATCCCCCAGTATAGGAGAATGACAAGGAGGGAAGATGAGAGTGGGTGGGGGTGGGTGGGTTGGAGAATATCCCCATAGTGGCAGGGGGAGGGTGGAGGGATTGGGGAGGTTCCAAAGGGGAGATCTGAAAAGGGGAAAACATTTGAAATGTAAATAAAATATATAAAAGATCCTCAGGACATTCCTGGTGATCTTAGAAGAGTCTTTACTATGGAATCCATCTCTATGATGGGAAGCCCTAAGAGCCTGGAGACTTTTTTGCCTAATGGCATAAATGCTATCAAAGACACAAGGAAGGTCACTGTGGGGGTGATAGGAAGTGGGGATTTTGCCAAATCTCTGACCATTCGGCTTATTAGATGTGCCTATCACGTAGTCATAAGAAACAGAAATCCTAAGTTTGCATCTGAATTTTTACCTCACGTGGTAGATGTCACCCACCATGAAGATGCTTTAACAAAGATAAATATTTGTGGCTATCCATAGAGAACATTCCACCTCCCTGTGGGACTTGAGACATCTGCTTGTAGGCAAAAATCCTCATTGATGAGAGCAACAACATGAGAATAAACCAGTACCCAGAATCCAGTGCAGAGTACCTGGCTTTATTATTCCGGGATTCCTTGATTGTCAAAGGATTTAATGTGATTTCAGCTTGGGCACTTCAGTTAGGTCCCAAAGATTGCTTCCGGCGGGTTTATATATGCAGTGACAATATCCAAGCCCAACAACAGGTTATTGAGCTCGCCTGTCAGTTGAATTTTATTCCTGTTGACTTGGGATCTTTATCGTCAGCTAAGGAGATTTAAAACTTACGATTGCGACTGTTTACTCTCTGGAGAGGGCCAGTGGTAGTGGTCATAAGCTTGGCCACATTTTTCTTTCTTTATTCCTTTGTCAGAGATGTGACACATCCATGCCAGAAACCAGCAGAGTGACTTTTCCAAGAAACCTTTTGAGACTGTGAACAAAACCTTGCCTATAGTGGCCATTACCCTGCTGTCCCTGGTGTACCTGGCGGGTCTCCTGGCAGCTTCCTATCAGCTTTATTATGGCACTAAGTACCGTAGATTTCCGCCATGGTTGGATACCTGGTTACAGTGCAGGAAACAGCTGGGATTGCTGGGTTTTTTCTTTGCAGTTGTCCACGTTGCCTATAGCCTCTGTTTACCAATGAGGAGGTCAGAAAGATACTTGTTTCTCAACATGGCTTATCAGCCGGTTCACGCTATTATTGAAAATGCTTGGAATGAGGAAGAGATTTGGAGGATTGAAATGTACATCTCCTTTGGCATCATGAGCCTGGGCTTACTGTCCCTGCTGGCAGCCACTTCCATCCCTTCAGTGAGCAATGCTTTAAACTGGAGGAGGTTCAGTTTAAGTCTTCGCTTGGCCCCTGCGCATCACGACCTTCCACCTGTTAAGTGACGGAAGTGCGCATTTGCAGAAGAGTACCACTGCTTTTACACACCACCGAACTTCGTTCTTGCCCTCGTTCTGCCCTCCATTGTAATTCTGGGTAAGATGATGTTACTCCTCTCGTGCATAAGCCGAAAGCTAAAATGAATTTAAAAGGGCTGGGAAAAGAGCCAGTTTCTAGACGAAGGCATGGGAGGAGCACTTCCTCATCCGTCCCCAGAGAGGGTCACAGTGATGTGATGACAAGAGGTGCTCAAGGTTGCCACACACACTTCCATCCATGCCATTACTTTAGGCCCACACTGCGTTCCTGTCTACGGATTGTCCATTGGCAGCAGTCTGAAACCTGTGGTGAGATTTCAGCCGAGAGAAAGAGCAGATTCTCTTCAAGTTAATTTTTATAAATGTCATGCTTTTCCAACATGCAATTTTGTAGTCCACATATATTGCTACAATCTCGGAGGATTTTCTCTCGTGCAACTGTAACAGTGTTGTTCTTTTAACCGTATTGCATAGTCAGGCAGAAATATTTGTAGTTAATAATACAGATGAAATGTAACATTTAGAACACGTGGAAAAACAGCAGAATTAGAAGCTTTTAACATTAGTCAGTGGATATGCTTTTTCTCCGCAGCTAAAGATTTTAATTATTATCCAATTCAAGAAGCAGAAATGCATAGTCATATATTATTGAAAAGGGGCACACCACATTAGCATTTAGGGTACGCAGGAGCAATCTTATGCTTTCATAAAAATGGGACTGGAAGAATGTCATCCATTATACACAGTGGTGGAGTGAGTATGTGAGCAGGAATTAAAGACAAGCCTAAAATTGGGATTTAACGTGCACTGGAGACACAAAAAGAATACTACTAATGCACAACTCAGGAGAGCTTTAGTCACAACCACATGACAGAGTCGTTCCATTTTCCTATTTACATCGATTAGGGGAAGGATCCAGCAACACTTGACCTCCCAAGCTGGTGCTCTGAATATAGTACCAACCCCAGAAATTGTGAAGCTGTCCTTAGTTACAATGAAAGGAATTGTTACATGTCAATCTGTATTTGTTACTTTGGCCAGTCACCACCCGTCCTCTGTGGGATGTTACCCACACCCACTGAGGGAGTGTGGAATGGTTCTAAACGTTGGTCCTATCTGACACCATAAGCCCGTGAAGTAGTTATAATTTCCCACATGGAAAAGTGACGGACAGAAAAGTTAAATTTGCCTGAGGTCACACACTGAGGAAGTTGGGGGGGGGGGAGGCAGTCATCCTAGAGAGTCACCTGTTGGAGCTACTACTTTATAAACACTGGTATATACAACCACTGCCCCATCTCCATGCACTACATTCACGATGCCAGTAGAGATGGTTCTTTTCTTGTATAGTCATTGGCAGTCTTTAGAGAATGTCATGTGCATCAAAGGATGTTTAAAAGTATCTTAATCATAATTTTATTATTGCTTGTGGGTAGCCCATAGTTACCTGGAAACCCATAGCAGCACAAAGCCTCCCTGTGCAGTGAGGGACTCAGCAGGGAGAAGGTCATAACAGTGTGGATGAACTCTTGAGATCCTGCAGCTCTTAAAAATCCCCATAAGGAGGCCATGCCCTTTGCTCCCCCTGAGAATCCTTCCTGCCTTTACTACCAATCATTAGGAAGCTGTTTTTAAGCATAAAGGATATTAAGACAAGTGGTTAATTATAAATCTGTATGATTATGTGTCCAGAGACACATTTGTCACCAAATTTTCCAGTGCTGGTCTTCTGTGTGTAAATTGCATTTTGTTCAAAACTTAGGCTAGATATACTTCATGTTCTCCATTTGTTAATTATTTATTGTAGTAAAAGTAACAGACAAGAAAAAAAAAAAAGTACTTGGAGTCCTGTAAACTAATTAAGGAGAAACCACAGGGCTGTTGTCCATTATGAGAGCCACACGTTGTATAAGGGATTTCTACATATGATAATAAAAATTCAGAATTACAGAGTTGTTCCCAAAATATGAAGAAAACAAAATGATTTCATCAACCAAAAGAAAGATGACATCATAAAACAGCCAAAGATCCTGTTCTTAGGGCTGGAGAGATGGCTCAGCATTTACGAGCACTTGCTATTCTTGAAGAGAACCCTAGGTTCCAGTTCAATTTCATCGTCTTACAATAGAAAGAATGAACCACTGTGTGCTTAGGAGAAAATCATAGCAGGTAGCAGAGAAGGAAATTGAAAGCTGGTCTGAAAAAGATAATTTGCCCCCAACTGTGGATATGCAAAAGTAGAACCGGAGATGGAAGAGAGGTCACTTGTGTTTGTGTTCAGAAACGTGTGGCTCACACAGACTTCAACAAAATGTGGTCTTTAATAAATAGATACACAAATAAGTTTGGCAGTCTTGGCACTGGAGATTTCTGGTGGCCGAACAAGTCTGTGGTCCTGTGTGTACACTCCTCACAGCCCACTCTTGTGGTTCTACAGTGAAGGGGGACATCTTCTTCATGACAAAGAAGTCCCCAGGTAGGGGTTGGAGAGATGGCTCAGTGGTGAAGAGCACTGACAGCTCTTCCAGAGGTCCTGAGTTGAAGCCCCAGCAACCACATGATGGTTCACAACCATCTGGTGCCCTCTTCTGGTGTGTCTGAAGACAGCTACAGTGTACTCATATACACAAAATAAAAGCTTTTTTATTTTTAAAAAGAAGTCTTTATTACATGTTGGAGGCCTTCTGGGTATATGCCTAGGAGTGGTATAGCTGGGTCCTCAGGTAGTACTATGCCCAATTTTCTGAGGGTCTGTCAGACTGATTTCCACAGTGGTTGTACCAGCTTGCATTCTCACCAGCAATGGAGGAGTGTTCCTTTCTCCACATCCTCACCAACATCTGCTGTCACCTGAGTTTTTGATCTTAGCCAGTCTGACTGGTGTGAGGTGGAATCTCAAGGTTGTTTTGATTTGCATTTCCCTGGTGACTAAGGATGTTGAACATTTCTTTAGGTGCTTCTCGGCCATTCGAGTTTCCTCAGTTGAGAATTCTCTGTTTAGCTCTGTTCCCCATTTTTAATAGGGTATTTGTTTCTCTGGAGTCTAACTTCTTGAGTTCTTTGTATACCTTGGATATTAGCCCTCTATCGGATGTAGGATTGGTAAAGATCTTTTCCCAATCTGTTGTTTGCTGTTTTGTCCTATTGACAGTGTCCTTTGTCTTACAGTGGATAGTAGCCCAAAAGTTCAGAATACCCAAGATTCAATTCACTGACCATATGAAGCCTAAGAAGAAGGAAGACCAGAATGTGGATGCTGTAGTCCTTCTTAGAAGGGTTATCAAAATACTCACAGGAGGAAATATTGAGACAAAATATGCAGCCGAGACTCAAGGAAAGGCCATTGAGAGACTGCCCCACCTGGGGATACATCCCGTATACAGCCACCAAACATGGACGTTCTTGTGGATGCTGGGAAGTGCTTGCTGATAGAAGTATGTAAGCTGTCTCTTGAGAGACTCAGGCAGAGCCTGACAAATATTTGGACTGAGTGTGAGGTCCCGGACGGAGGAGTTGGAGTAGGGACTGAAGGAGCTGAAGGGGTTTGCAGCCCCATGAAGGGAGCAACTGTGTCAATTGGTCAGATCCCCCGGAGCTCCCGGAGACTGGACCACCAACCTAAGAATACACATGGAGGGACCCATGGTGCTGGCAGCATATGTGGCAGAGGAGAGCGTTGTTGTCCATCAGTGGGAGGAGAGGCCTTTGGGGCCTCAGGGTGTCAGATGCCCTAGTGTAGGGGAATCCCAGGGATGGAAGATGGGAGACGGTGGGTGGGGGAGCACCCTCATAGAGGCAGGGGGAGGGGGAATGGAACAGGGGGTTTCCAAAGGAGAAAACATTTGAAATGTATATAAAGTAAAAAAAAAAAAAAAAAAAAAAAGTCATCCTCAGGCAAATGTTATGTTGGTACTGGTTTACCTCCATGTTTCCTAAACTCAACCACAAGTTCCACTACTCTCTCAGCTGTCTGTTCTCCTGACCATCCTCATTGTGACTAACGAAAGTGTGGCCTCAGTATTGGCCCGGGCCTTAGCCCCTGGTTCTGACCCAGTCACTTCTGCTTCATCTGCATCACATGCACAAGATATTTACTGCTTCATGTTCCCACTGCTTTACTTCCTCACCATAACAGACTATGACCCTCTGAAATCATAAGCCAAGCCAGTTTTTCTCCAGTAAGCAGTTTCAGTGCTTGATAGCAATGACATAAGAGTTTTTTGTTTTTGTTTTTGTTTTGTTTTTTTTTTGTGAGACAGGGTTTCTCTGTGTAGCACTGGATGTCCTGGAACTCACTCTGTAGACCAGGCTGGCCTCGAACTCAGAAATTCGCCTGCCTCTGCCTCCCAAGTACTGGGATTAAAGGCATGCGCCACCATTGCCCGGCTGACATAAGAGAAATTTAATATACACTAATAGACAGGGTGAACACACAATGGCCTGCGTGTGTTGAGGGGCAGACTTAAAAATACATACCACAGCAGCCAAGCATGGCAGGTTGAAAAGGTGGGAGGTTGAGGAAGAAAAATTTTAAGTTCCAGGCCAAACTGGGCTATATAGGATGAGGCTATCTCAAACAAACAAACAAACAAACAAACAAACAAACGCTAGACAAAACCAAACCAAATTGCTTTTCAAAGACAGGGTTTAATTTGACAAGATGTAAAGTATCTTTTCTTTTTTCCCAAAATGGTGCTCTCTCCTCCATAAGAAAAACAGAACAGCTGGCTGGAGTTGGAAGTGTTCTTCTGAGTGCATGCAAATAGTTTGTGAAATCAACTACTTTTAAAAATTATATTGATTTAAATGATTGCTCACTCATTTACCCAATCAATTTGAGTTTGACTGTGTGACTCTGGTGTTCTGTACAAATACTTAGCATAGCAGTGAAGACAGAAGCTCCCAGTGGACAGGTTAGCTGCAAGTCAGAGCAGGACAAGTAAGTGTCATCTAGGTTTTCTAGTCTTGCCAAACTTTGGTGCTTAACAGATTTTTCTGGATTTAAGGTCCTTGTGATGTTCTCCACACAAGCCTCAGGCCTTTGAGACGACTGGCATGCTCTCCACTCAAGGGCTGCCTCCCGTGGTTATGTAACTTCAGATATCACAGTGATGACATCAGCTCTACCCGTATGGATCATCACCTCTTCCTTAGCTCCTCTATTTCTAATTTGCGGAAAACAATACATTTCTTCCTTGCACTGAGGCAGTTGAACATAAAGAAATGAAGCAACTGGAAAAAAAGGCAAGAAAGCACAGGACAGGATATAGCTGTTGGTAGCATGTGTGCATGGTACACATGAAGCTGTGGGTTATGTCTCCAGCACCAAGCAGGCATAGTGGTGCATGCCTGGAATCCAAGGGCCAAGGGAAGTAGAGATAGGAGGATCAGAAATTCAAAGTCATACTTGCCCACACAATAAGTTTGAGGCTGGCCTGGTATACATGGCCCTGTTCCAAAAAAGAAAGGAAAAAAAGATTCAGAGTTAATGACAATGATGTATGGCTTTCTGGAAAGAGTCCTTCCCCTGCTTTGGTCTGGGTCTGCCCTGAGCTCAGTGCTTGGCTGCGGCATCCTCACAGCCAATGTCTGATTTCATGCTCCTCATACTCTGTGTATCTTGTCAAGCTCTACCAACTGGGTCACTTCATCTAAGTAAGGCCACCATGCGTACAGGAACAGCTCCGCAATGATTCTCAGCCAGGGGGTAACTTGGACTTCACCCTGGGCCCCCCTTTCTAGGAGATCTTCCAGTTCTTCTCGAGTCAGGTAGCTGAAGCTACTGACTTCACTTGGATCTGCACTGATCTTGACGTCTTTTCTGATAAGCAGAAGGTAACAAACTTCATGTTCTCCCCAGACTGCATCAGATTTTGCCTTATAATGATATCTTGTCATAAACACAATGTCCTCTAGAGAAACCTGTGATAAAAATCGATACAATGTTAACAAATCTGGTGTAAAATGTAGAATACACAGAGAAATAAAAGCAAATATGTGTTCTCCTCAAAAGAGATTAATAACTTTGTTTAGTAGTTGGTAAGTGCTTACAGCTTGATTTGATTGACTGATCTGTTCATTTTATTGTTATCGTAGATCTGTCATATAAAACGATGGATTTTATTACACTAATTTTCAAACATGTATGTATGTACTTTGCTCACATCTCTCTTTACACTTCCTGCTGTTACCCTTTCTCTTTCCTAACAACTGTTCTGTTTTCATCTCACACACACACACACACACACACACACACGCACTCACGTACACACACACACATGCGCTCACACACACACACACACACACACACCACATTTTTTAAAAATACGATCAACTTTGTATATGTTCAATCCAGACTACATCTAGAATTTGGCTATTGTGACTACTGTCACAAGAAAATACACAGGTATCTCTGTTATGTGCTTGCAAAGACTCCCATGGGCCTCTGTACAAGAGCTGTGTAACCGGATCATCTGGAAGTCTTTTTATTTCTTTAACGAGCAGCAACATGTCTGGCATTTTAATGTAGTTGTAATTATTAGGTTAACCATTAGAATGCTTAAGAATTACTTCATACTCTTTAATATATGTAAAGATAAAAGAGCCATATGAACTCCAGACATGAAGGGGTGAGATACTACCTCCACAGTACTCTTTGTCATTCCTCTTAGGAAGTTTTCAGACGTGCCACAGTGAGTGGCATGAGCTTGGATCATCTCTAGGCATTTCCTTTGGTACTCACGACACAGCACTGGGGTAAAAAGAAGGAAAATGGGGGCTGCCAAGTGAGATTCAGGCTTGCTTTATTTCCCATGGGAACACAGGAAATGGTGACCACAGGGGACCTCACGCTGGCACTGGAGGAGAGAATGTTGTGAAACTGCTTGGCATAGACAGCTGTAGAATAATCCAAACACCTGTGACTCTTTCTTCTAGATCTTGGGGAGCTGCAGATATGGATGAAGAAGCCTAATCGAGAGGCCACGTGCCAGCCCAAAGGACTGGGATTTAGAAGTCAGTTCTTAAACCTACTACTGGGTCTTGGTTTTGCCAATAATTCTTTCATAAAAGTTTTGGAAAACATCTTTGTTATCAATATATTTAAACAGTGATGAAGCTGTTCAATCTGTCCTCCTCTGCCTTCTCGGTCCTAATTGACTTTTTCAGCCAGTTGTCTCAGCATATAGCAAATGCTTCATGTGCTTTGGAAACAGACTGGAGTCCTCAGAAATTTATAACTGACTCAGAGGCCTTATCTAAAGCACTCATCAAATGCTGACCAACATTTAAAACTGTGTTGATAAGTTGGACAAATTTACCACATACTTCCAAAACTGATCGTACAAATAGTATTGATGTGTTTTCCAGAATAAGGTTACAGGTTGCTCGAAGGTCCCTGTTGTGGATGAGATTCTGCTACTCCTGAGTCATTATGAGGTAAACCAGTAGACACAGCATGGAATAAGTCATATATGTTTGCCATGTCATTTTCCTCTTGGCAAATAATATAGCATTCTGCATGTAAGAACTGTAAGTGGTTCGCTGTTGTCCAGTGCTGACACTCAAGAACTTGTATGGATTTGTATTTGTATACGAACTTGAAGGGATTTTCAACACTGAATATGTTTATCTTTTAGTCCACCTAGTACATTTTCCATATACTGTGAGAATTTGATTTTTTTTAACAATAAACTTGAAGCTTCTTGCTTGCAATAGCCTCCTGCTTCAGTCAGAAAGGGAGACTCCAGGATTTCCTAATAAAACTTTAAGAGAAAAATTTCCTTAAACTATTCAACATGAGCAAAGGAGTTCATGACCCTGTGGACTTCTTTCTGGTTTAGGTCTCCTCCATCACAATTGTTTTGATTTCTTGAGCAGCTCTGGGAAAGGATGTTCTGAAGGAGTTCAACCATGAATTGGAACCACATTTAATCTTGGCTCTGCTACTTCCACCAGATCAGCTTCTGTCAACTTATTCTTTCTACTAAATTGGGTAATGATATACCCATTTAAGCAGTCTGTTTAAGCTCCACCTGGCTATAGTCTGCCTAGTACTTGTGATACATACGTACACGAAACTTGTTTCTCAAACTCCAGAACGCTCTTGTGCTGTCCAACATGATTTCCAAAAGCTAAACCAAAACCAAACAAACCAGTTTGTTTCTGTGTAAACTCTTTCTCTACAAAGTTCAGGATAGACCATACATAAAGTGTAGGTAAGAACTGGCCGTTCCACATTGCTCTCTTGGCATATTCTAACACAATGACTTTGACCAGTTGGGTGTTTATTCTGTGTCTCATCAAAATCTACTACTTTTGGTTTCAAAGACATTGTACAACTTTAGTGTAGAAACCTTACAGTGTTTTGCAGGTCCAAGGTCAAAGGATGGAGTTCTTCCTCTGGTCATAGTTCAGAGGTCATAGTTCATAGTTCAGAGGTGGGAGTAGCTTCTCACTTAGTGAGAGATAAGAAGTATTTCCTATAGAAGTCTTAATTTTATTTTATTTTATTTTATTTTTTGAGGAATCTTCATGCTCATTTCCATGGTGGCTACACTAGTTTACACCCCACTAGCAGAATAAGAGGGTTCTTTCTTTCTAACCACATCTCTGCCAGCATTTGCTATTCTAGATAGGGATTGGACAGAACTTCAGTGGAATCTACAGTCGTTCTTTCCCAGTGACACAGGATGTTATAGACTTAATGGCTGTTTGCATTTGTGTTAAGAACTCTGGTTCATTCATTTGTTCATTTGCTGTTGAGATTGCTTGCTTATTTATTTGTTTTTGCCAAACCTTAATCTAGATAACTAAATCTTTGACCATTGCAACTGCCTGTCTCCTTTAAGGTAGTAACTATTCCACCTCCTGTTTCAGAGATCCTCATGGAAGCTCAACAGCTTTCTGTGGAAAAATTCATCCCCTCTCAAGCCCCTGCTCCAGTGGGTAAATGAAGGGATGTGCACAGACCATTCTTAGACATTCTTTTCAGTACATGTTTGCATATTTTGGGAAACCTCAGAGGTTTCCCCAAAGCTGGATTCCTCTGTAGACTTGACTTTTCCCAGATAACTGAATCCATCAAAGCTCCACCACCTCTTTCTCACAGCCCCTGGGTGAGGCCAGGGACACAGATTCATCACCCTTAGGTAGGTAGTGTCCAGTCTCTGGCCCTTGCTCCCTTAGATTTCTTTTGTTAATGAACAGACATGTGTACCTGGTCCTGGGAGATGCCTAGTTCTTCCTGCAGACGTCTCAGGGCTGCCTTCTTCACTCCCAAGGCATCCTTTTCTTCCATTTCTTCAAGATTACTCAGTGGATGACTAGAACAGGAATCAGTGAAGTGCCCTGGAGAGAAGACATATGAGAAACAATACTCTTATTTATTCCTGGAGATAGAACAGATGAGACAGAATTGCAGCCCTCACAGGAAGGAACATCGAGGCATGACAGATGAGATAAGTGGGCAGAGCCAGAATCTCTGCTCCCAGGGCTGTGATGGCAGTGTTAGCTGAAAAGCTGTGTATTCCTGGACAGATTACACCAAGCCAGCACAGTTCTCACTTTGGGAGGGGAAGAAGTGAGGAAGAGAAAGAGAGCAGAGGGCTAAGGGTCAGGGTCCGTGTCTTTTATCTGGGTTGTGACATAGGTAACACAGGTGGTGACATGTGTGCAGGAGATGCAGGTAAAGTTACCTTTGCAGGGGTGGGGGTGGGGTTTGATGGTTGCCATGACAACAGATACAGGAGGGTCTTATCTCCTAAGGATAATATCATAGCTGGATTCAGAGTCTGGCTGTAAATAGCTTCTGATGCTAACAGTAAAGGTATAGAGGCTGGAAGTACGCCAGAATGTATGACTAGATGAATGTGGGAAGTATGTAGACCTGTGGGTTTTTTTTTTTTTAATAAGCCTCTGTATTCAATGGCATGCTCTGGAAATCTCGGGTATGGACCTGGCCAATATTTAATACAATTTGCTTCAAATTCGGCTCAAAAACTGTGGTAGTGGTCTTGTTCTTGTCTGGTGTTTTTAATATCTGACACCCTCTTCTGGCTTCCATGGTTCACCTGCATTTCACACACCACACACACATATACACACACACTCCTCAATAAAAAGAAATTAATTTATTTTTAAAAAGAGTGGGCTGAGCTAAAGTCATCCCATGCCAAAATTATACAGTAGGAAATCTCATCCTGTTGCTAAAATTATCCTCAAAACTGAGGATCTGAGGAGCAGCAGGAATGGAAGACTTCCCAGAACTTGACTTGTCTGACTATAAACAGATCACCCAAAATGAAAGCAATGGTCATGAACTCTCCCCCATAAGTGCTCCAGAAAGATCTGCCAGGTGTGATAACATCACAGGAGAGGCTGAAGAGACCTCCGCATGTAGAGGGGCTTTGTAGCCTTCTGACAGCGACTCCTTGAGACCTTGCATGGCCTGAGAAGCTTCTTATCTGCATTACCTGACAAGCTTTGTTCACTACCACACACATTCTTCCCGAGTGTTCTTCCAGTTACTCTCCCCCAGAAACCCTAAAACCCTCTCCTTTCTGTGACACAAGATGCTCTGTTGACTTCAATCCCCCAGCTCTCTTCCAGACTTATATTTTGTGGGATTCCCACATGTCTGCATGCATTGAAAAAAAATATTTCACCTGTCAGTTTATTTCACCAACTCAAAACCAGTACAGAGTAGAGAAAAAGTCTTTTGGTATTTCTGATGGAAGGTCACATGTAGTCCAGCCTGGCCTTGAATTTGCCAAGTAGCTGGGAATGACCCTGGCTCCTGACCATTCTGTCCCCACACCCAAAGTATTGGGTGTACTTGTGTTTATCATTACCCTTGGCTTTTGCTATAATATAGATCAAGTTTTCTTGTGTGCATGTGTGTGTGTGTGCATGTGTGTGTGTGTGTGTGTGTGTGAGTGTGTAAACATGCATACTTATTTGCATGTGCAGGGCCATGCATATGGAGACCAGAAGATAACTGAGGTATCAACGTCATGAGTGCCATCCATTTCCAAGGTCTTTCTTTGACCTGGGGCTCACCAATTAGGCTAGACTGGCTGACCAACAAGCTCAGGGGATTCTCCTGTCTCTGCTTCCTTAGTGCTTGGGTTACAAGCAAATGCCACCATGCCCGGCATTTTTGCACCGGTTCTGGTGATCAAACTCAGGTGCTCACGCTTGGGAGACAAGCTGTCCCTCCAGGCCCCGGCCCCTTCCAGGATTTAGGTATGGGAGTGCGGGTTCCTTTACCCAGGCAACGGCAACTCTGGATTTTTCTTACTCAATCTCTCCTGTTCCTTCCTTGCTTTTCAGACACTGAATATTTATCTGAATCGCTTTGCAGAAGTCTTACTAAAGCAGAAAATACACTTGCAATGCAGACACAAAAACACTCACCCAACCCTGAGTAACTGAAGGGTCATGGATAGGAATGAAATCTGCTCTGTTCACACACTGTGGACATCAGTGCATAGTTACGTTTCTAACCTAGAAGCTCCTGAGTTTTTCTGAAGTTCAGTTCAGCATCATAAAGGAGCCAACTTACCTAGCAAACGCAGAGATGTTTTGGAAAATGGTAAGAATTGATCCAGAGACAGAAGAGCTAAGGGAGGAAGAGATCTTGCATGGCCGTTATTCTCTACACTGACACCTCCCCTTTTTTTTTAAATCAGTAGGACAAAGTGTAATTTCAAAATCTGGGGACAGTTCATGCTAAAACACATTAAATGACTACAGCTAATAGGAAAACTATTTCTCTTTTAAAAGGTTATCCCTCCCTACCTTCATCATTTCTAAGAAG
Organism: Rhynchomys soricoides; assembly: GCA_019843965.1. Classification (NCBI taxonomy): domain Eukaryota; kingdom Metazoa; phylum Chordata; class Mammalia; order Rodentia; family Muridae; genus Rhynchomys; species Rhynchomys soricoides. Next base: position 75,687 of record JADRCH010007382.1, on the reverse strand, counting down.
TCAAAAAAGAATCAATGTTTTCCAGGTATTGAGTTTTAGCTTCATCTCCTGTGCTTCATGCTAAATACTGTTTATCATAGTCCTCCAGGTTTGAGGACCAGTAAGTTCTTTGGCATTTAAACAGCTTTGCAGCAGGTCCAGGGGGACGAAGGGTCCACTCAGCTATTTGGGAAACAGAGATAGGAGGATTTACAAGTCCAAGGGCAATCTGGGAAATTTAGTAAGAATCTGGCCCCAAAATAAAAGTAAAACCAAAGGGCCCAGAATGTAGCCGAATGGTAGAATGCTTGTCTTGGATTTAATCCCTACTACTAAATAAATAAGCAATTAAATAGCTTTGCATTTCATATAAAACAACAGGTAAACAATGGAAAACAAAGTAGAAAGTCTTCTGGATCCCTCATAGAATAAGCAGAACAAACAAAGCACCTTAAGGCAGCACCTTGGAGCAACACCAAGCTGATAAGCATGTGTTTGACTATTTCCCCTACAAAGAGCTGTCTTCTACAGTAGCTAGGTAAGTTGTGTTGCAGATTCCTCCAGATCAAATCACGTAGGCCTGTTCTTGTTAAGCCACTGTGAACTTACCAGGGAAAGTAAGCTTCGTGTCCGCTCGGCGCTGAATCAGAACTTTCTTCTCTGAGTTGAACAAAACAACACTGAAGGCTCGGTGCAGCAGCCCTGAAAAAGCAAAGATTCTAGTGTGCGCATGCGTGACAGTCACGTGGTGGTTGCCTGCACCCTGTCTTCAGTCTCCGCGTCTCAAAAGAAACATAGATGCTTATAGCAGTTGTATGCTTTGTAGGACCAAGGTTTCACACCCTCTAGCTATTGAAACTTATTTGACAAACTTGTGAGGGAAAACTAGCTCTAGATGGTAGTGACGCAAAATCAGGACAAAAAGATTTTATTCAGAATTATTGTAACAGGGAGAAAAGAGACCTCAGTATAGATTTGGGATCAACTCTGAGCATAAAATGGACAAGTGGGCACTAACAGTCAAGTGGCAGAGTAGAAGTGAGTAGATATGTCTAAGTGGGATGAACTACTGGGAATAAGGAGAGTCGGGGGAAATTGGTAGGTCGAGCTGGCCTCGGAGATGCATGTATTTGATCCCAGCATTTTTGAGGCAGAGGTACTCAGATCTTTGTGAGTTTGAGGTCAGCCTTGTTTTCCTAGCGAGTTCCAGACCAGCCAGGGCTCTGTCTCAGAACAAACTAACAAACAAACAAACAACGCCTAGATAATCCAATACCTCCCAAGGGATGGATGATAGGGCTTGAGGAACCCAACTGGGTGTCAGAGATGGGGAATTCTTTTTGAACCTAGCAGGATACTCGTACCCTAGTATTTTAGAGGGAAGTGCACAGCTGCCTATAAGGTTCAGAATTCTGATGGTAGATGGGTTAGGCAGATAGTCCTCGCAGCTGTTTCTAAAGATGATCACCAGTGAAGACTGTGTGGTCTTCCTAAGGAAAAAATCCTCATTTTTCCTCTTCTGCCTCTTTATCAAATAAGGAGGAGGGAGATGAGGAGAAAGGGAGGGAAGGGGGAAAGAAAGGAGAGGGGGAGTGAAGAGAGAGGGAGGAGAGGGAGCCTACCGCATAATAGACAAAGCAAAACTACCTTTCTCAATGTTTTCGTTCTGATGACAGTTCCTCTTTGTGTCTGCACCAATGACATTATCATTTTCATCAACAACAATCAGCATCTGATCTAATCTCTGTAGCTGGTGTTTATCAATCCAGTCAACAGTGACATCAGACATGTCTGTTAGCTGTGATCCGATCTGAAATGGATACTCACAATTTCATCTTTGTATGAAATGGATACTCACAATTTCATCTTTGTATGAAGAACATTATCATCTAACCTTTTGCTATTTGTTATCAGACACCTCAAAGGTCATCACAGGCCTTCATTCCTCAATGACAAAAAATACTATCTACTGATGCAGCACCTTCGTTAGGTACTGAAGGGACATATATGCTTCCAGTTGTATATTTTTGTACAGAAGATCTAGATGTCTTTCTGAGTGAGAACATAGCCCTTATGCTTCCTTGAGTCTTTTCAAAGATGACTCAAAAGTAAATCTCCACAAAACGAATAAATGCTGAGGAAAAGTACTTGTAATATTGTTTGTGACATACTTCAAAATGAACTTCTGGAGGTTGGAATAGACCTGGAGGCATTTATGGCCTTCCAGAAAGTCAAGTTAACCCATAGAAAGGCTGGTGAGGGTAGCCCCCTTAGTGTATGCCTTAGCTAGGGTTTTATTGCTGTGAACAGACACCACGATCAAGGCAACTCTCAAATTTAATTGGGGCTGGCTTACAGGTTCCGAGGTTCAGTCCATTATCAAGGTGGGAGCATGGCAGCATCTGGGCAGGCATGGTGCAGGAGGAGCTGAGAGTTCTACATCTTCATCTGAAGGCTGCTAGCTGAAGACTGGCTTCCAGGCAGCTAATGAGGGTCTTAAAGCTCACATCCACAGTGACACACCTACTCTAACAAGGCCACACCTACTCCAACAGGGCCACACCTCCTAATAGTGCCAGTTCCTGGGCTGAGCATGTACAAACCATAACAGTGTCAAAATGGATTTCCTAATAACATATTGCCAGTAACAATTGTTTTGATCAAATCTGTCCATCATCTTTCCCCTCTTGTTTGTGAGTCCGAGTCAGTTTTCTACAAGTCCAGGTCAGGCTCAGTTTAACTCCTTACACCTCTGCAAAAGCATCCTAAGTATGGTTATGACTGGCATGGGTCCCTATGCTGGCCTTTGCCCATGTTAAAGAAATGTGAAGAAGAAGGGTAAACATAGTAAATTCCCTATGCAGGTATATGAAAATGTCATAGTGTACACAATATTGCACATGGCTAATGTATGCTAATAAAAAACCACAGTCACATTAAAGACGTTGCAATTCACTTCTGCTGCCCATCCTCCTCCTCCTGTTATTTCAGTAGAGAGATCTGCTTAACAAGATCTCTGAATATGGGATGGGGCAAAAATCCAGGGGACGAGTTTAACAAATACGGAGGCGACTTCTTCAGTGAAAGAGTTTCTGGAGAGAAAGGGCGTGTAGTAATTGCTCCTGGATATTGGAAATTTTGATGCTGACTTCCAGACTGAACTGTGAAACACGGATACCTTCAGGTGCGAAAGAACCACAGTTAGGAAGTCTCCAGGTCTTAGCGCTTCTAACAGGAAGCCATGCCCCAGTCTCTGTGTCTGTCTTTGTCCTTTCCCCTTCTTTGACCTAACTGTTCTCTTCTTGTTTTATTCAACCCCTGAACGAGTGTTCCAGCTATGACTCATCTTCACTCCTCTCTCCGGTGCCATGGGACACACAAACCACTTTCTAAAACTAGATGAGTTGCTCTATGAAACAGATGATCACAGAAAATTACTTTAACACAGAAACATCTTCTTAAGGGGGTAAATTCTGTTCTGAGGCATACAGTTTTTAGTGTAGGATTAGGTGGCACCTCAAATAGATCAGAGAAGATTAATTATTTGAGACTGAATGAGATAGCTGATCCACTGTTTTTGAAAACAGTAGTTATATTCTTGCTTCCAATTAGATGTATCTGAATGAATTTACAGTTAAATTATAAAAAAATGGAAGCATAAAAGATCTAGAAAAATACATACATGAACAGGGTAGGTAATATTCTGTTAGGGAAATCCTTTCCAGGTACAAAAATAATAGCATACATTTCAAGACAAAACTGAACCATTAATAAGTATCCACATCAGGACACACACAGAGAGAGAGAGAGAGAGAGAGAGAGAGAGAGAGAGAGAGAGAGAAGAAGAAGAAGAAGAAGAAGAAGAAGAAGAAGAAGAAGAAGAAGAAGAAGAAGAA
>JADRCH010007382.1:40408-71802 GCA_019843965.1 Rhynchomys soricoides | reverse complement strand
AAGAAGAAGAAGAAGAAGAAGAAGAAGAAGAAGAAGAAGAAGAAGAAAAAAGAAAAAATCCAAAATTTTCTCTTCCTAACATATTACGGGCCTAAAACCATCAAGTTATCAAAAGTTCTCTTTTACAATAAAAATGTACATAGTACAAGATCTCAGGAGAGCATAAAGATATCATTTAAATATAAAGAAACCTGCTGAACGAAGATCTCTTCAGTCGGAGGGCAGTTGACCAAAGTCTCAGCGCAGTGGAGGCCTGGGATTCTCCTTCTCCCTTTTACTAAGTTACTAAGTTTTTCTTAGTTTCCTATTTATTTTTAACATCTTATTTAATGATTTTCCTTGCTTTTAAATTTTAATTAAAGCAGCCTGTTCACTTGTGACCTTCAACTGCTTGGTTAAAACTTTCAGTATAGTGAAGAAAACAAATCCCAACCATATAGGGTAATGTGTTTCCCAGTGAAGGAGGAGGAAAGCCAAGTTCTTTGTAGTTAGCCTTCCTATTTTTCTCAAAGCCTCATGAGTTGAATTAACATAATTATAAAACACAGAAGCAGCTAAAGTACCAAAAGTACAGTTTTTCCTCAGACCATTTCCTCTGTTTTTCAAATTAGACAACATAAAGATGACAGAAGAAAAATGCCAAGTGAGCACACAAACAAAATGATACCTTAAACAACTTATTGAAAGCAACAAAATGGCACCTAAATATATCTAAAATCAAGCTCAGAATAAACCAATGGACCATCAGCAAAAGGGAGAAAGTCCCAACCCAGAAAGAACTCCCTAACAATCCACTTGGGGTGGCAAAGTCAGATGGCTGGGCACAAGGTCCCATGCTGGTATCTGGGTGACTCGTTTGGTGAGCATAGATTGTTTTGGGGGCCCAGATTTGTCCACACAGAACTGTCAACACAAAAATGAAACTCAACTCAAAGGGAAAAAGATATTATTATGGAGTCAAATATGAGTGATCACCACCTAGGAACACAAATTCTGGTTATCTTGAATTTCATGTTCCACTGTGGAAGTGTAGTCACATGAGATTTTGTTAGTTATAGAACAAAGAAAGCAAAAAAAAAAAAAAAAAAAAAATAATAAAAAAAAAACCCAAACAAACAAAAACAAAACAAGACATTTATCAAACACATTGGTGGAGGACAATAGGTAGGTACAAACTAAAGAAATCTCTGTGAAATGACCCAAGTGTCTTCTGGTGACATTCTTTGGCTTTTACATTGCTGAAGGCTAGTGTTTTTCTAAGAGAACTGGATAGTTACAGAGATATTAGATCAGACACAGAAGTTGTCTGACCTGGAAGAATGGCTTCCAAAGGAACTGAAATTAGTCCAAAGTAATTGGCTCTAGCATATTATACTTTTACTCTCTATAATCATGAGGTTCAGTCATTTGGCCTTGTAGAATTCTTAACATATGAGGCTCCTCCATATGTATTTGTGAGGTAGAGTACAAAAGACAAAGAGATTCGTCCAGGTCATGTAAAGGCAAATGTGTGTCAATATTTAGTTGAGCGAGTCCCTCCTAGATCCATGGGGATGGGAAGATGCTTAGAAGGTCCATGGCAACACCTCGGGATAAAGAGGCAAACCTGATCATGAAGAACATCTGTGGATCATAACAATTTAAAAAAGCAGTGCCTTCCCATCCTTGCACTGAACTCAACGTTGTTCTTTTGAGAAAGCAAGTGATGGAATCTTTTCATCCTGTATTGGTCCTTTCAAACATTTTACTTTAGTATTGCTTTCATTGCTGATTCCTGGTGTTGTTTCAGATGAACAGTTGTGGGCCTTCAGAGATCCTGCCCTTCCTTTGTGAAAAAAATACAAAGATTTTATCATGTGGGTGACATACTACTAGCTTCTGAGCATCTTAAAGATTTGGAAAAACACATGGAAAAAATAAGAATTTTAAAGTTGTATCCTGCCTGCATGAGAAAGGGCTGAAAGCCCCCCACCCCCCATCCAAAAGGGTATCAAATGAAAATTTCAGTGCAAGAGGTGGGATAATTCCTTGTGAATTATTGTTCAGAAAGACACAGAGGCCCCTAAAATGACAAAGAGTATCTCTAATGCTATTGGTTGCATGCCATAACTAGATGATAAAACTATATTGCTTAAGACAGTGTAGTATGTGAGGAAATCAACCTGAGACTGAGTTGAAAGCTCCCTTTTATGACTTTTATGGTCACTGGAAGGTACTATCCAAGATGCTGAGGAAGCATTTCCATGCAGGTATGAACTTTATCAACATGTCAGATAAGATTTGCCATCTAGGGGAGACTTCTGCCTGGGCCACCAGGGCTCCATAGGCAAATAGAGCTGGGAGAAAGCTAGCCTCCCAGGATTGGGGACAGGCCTGTCTGCTCAGAGGGACCCACTTGGAATCCCCAGGACACAGGGACTGAGGAACCAGGTTCTGGTTCCTTTTGGTGGCTGGAGAGCAGATCTTGTGATACAGAGCTCCATACTCAAATAGTGCCAGGAGAGAGCTGGTATACCAGGAGTGCCGACACACCTTTAAGCACAGGCAAGGCCACCACTTCTTCTCAAATTCACTGGACCAAGAAGGACCCTTGCAGAACCATCAGGACACAGGAAACAAGGAAGAGCTGGGGATGAGATCCTTTTTGTTTCTGTCTACACCTCAGAGCTGACCCTGCACCACAGCTCTCCAAACATTCACAATTGTCACAAACAATATAAAATATCTTAGTGTGACTCTAACCAAACAAGTGAAAGATCTGTATGACAAGAACTTCAAGTCTCTGAAGAAAGAAATTGAAGAAGACCTCAGAAGATGGAGATCTCCCATGCTCAATGATTGGCAGGATTGATATAGTTAAAACGGCCATTCTGCCAAAAGCAATCTACAGATTCAATGCAATCCCCATCAAAATTCCCACTCAATTCTTCATAGACTTAGAAAGAGCTATTCTCAAATTCATTTGGAATAACAAAAAACCCAGGATAGCAGAAACTATTCTCAACATTAAAAGGACTTCTGGGGGAATCAGCCTCCCTGACCTCAAGCTGTACTACAGAGCAGTAGTAATAAAAACTGCATGGTATTGGTACAGTGACAGGCAGGTAGAGCAATGGAATAGAATTGAAGACCCAGAAATGAACCCACACACTTATGGTCACTAGATCTTTGACAAAGGAGCTAAAACCATCCAGTGGAAAAAAGACAGCATCTTCGACAAATGGTGCTGTTTCAACTGGGGGTCTACATGTAGAAGATTGCAAATTATCCATTCCTATCTCCCTGTACAAAGCTCAAGTCCAAGTAGATCAAGGATCTCCACATAAAACCAGATACACTGAATCTAATAGAAGAGAAAGTGGGGAAAAGTCTCAAACACATGGGCACAGGGGAAAGGTACATGAACAGAACACCAATGGCTTGTGCTCTAAGATCAAGAATAGACAAATGGAACCTCATAAAATTACAAAGCTTCTGTAAGGCAAAGGACACTCTAAATAGGACAAAATGGCAACCTACAGATTGGGAAAAGATCTTTGCCAATCCTACATCTGATAGAGGGCTAATATCCAGCATATACAAAGAACTCAAGAAGCTAGACTCCAGAGATCCAAATAACCCTATCAAAAAATGGGGAAGAGAGCTAAACAGAGAATTCTCAACTGAGGAAACTCAAATGACTGAGAAGCACCTAAAGAAATGTTCAACATCCTTAGTCATCAGGGAAATGCAAATCAAAACAACCCTGAGATTTCACCTCACACCAGTCAGAATGGCTAAGATCAAAAACTCAGGTGACAGCAGATGCTGGTGAGGATGTGGAGAAAGATGAACATTCCTCCGTTGCTGATGGAAATGCAAGCTGATACACCCTCTCTGGAAATCAGTTTGGCAGACCCTCAGAAAAATGAACATAATACTACCTGAGGACCCAGCTATACCACTCCTGGGCATATACCCAGAAGGTGCTCTAACATGTAATAAACACACATGTCCCACTATGTTAATAGCAGTCGTATTTATAATAGCCAGAAACTGGAAACAACCCAGATGTCCCTCCACAGAGGATGGATACAGAAAATGTACATTTACAGGATTGAATACTACTCAGCTATTAAGAACAATGACTTCATGAAATTCACAGGCAAATGGATGGAACTTGAAAATATCATCCTGAGCGAGGTAATGCAGTCACAAAAGAATGAACATGATATGTACTCACTGATAAGTGGTTATTAGCCGAAAACTTCGAAATACCCAACAGTCACTTCACAGCAGTTGTAGGGCTGAGTGTGAGGTCCCAGATGGGGGAGTTGGAAAAGGGACTGAAGGAGCTGAGGGAGTGTGCAGCCCCATGGAGGGAGCAACAGTGGCAACTGGCCTGATCCCTGGATGCTCCCAGGGACTGGATCACCAACCAAAGAATACACATGGAGGGACCCATGGTGCTGGCCACATATTCGGCAGAGGAAGGTCTTGTTGGCCCTCAGGAGCAGAGGCCCTAGAGCCTGAGGGTGTTAGATCCCCCAGTATAGGAGAATGCCAAGGAGGGAAGCCAAGAGTGCGTGGGTGGTTGGTTGGGGGAATACCCCCATAGTGGCAGGGGGAGGGGGAGGAATAGGGAGGTTTCAAAGGGGAGATCTGGAAAGGGGGAAACATTTGAAATGTAAATAAAGTATGAAAAAAAAAAAAAGAAAATATACCTCCTCCAGAAGCCAGCAGGCCACTTATAATAGGCTCTGAGAAAGTTAGCTGAAGCACAAGACAAGGATTTTAAAATAAAAATTATGAATATGATCAATGATCCTAAAGAAGATATGAACAAGTACCTTAGTCAGAACATAACAGTTGAATAAAATAATGAAAACATTTCAGAAAAAAAATATTTGCCATCTAGTGCCATAGTGGCATGGCTACAATGGTCATGAGCACAACAACAGATTCCTGGTTGGATTTAAGAACTGCTCCACAAAGGAAATTCATATCTGATACTGTAATCCAGGACAAACTTGTGATTTGGGAAGTCATAGACCCCAGTATAGAAGCAACTGCTACTGTTTGGTTGAGAGAGATTACCCTCTCTCTAAACATTTGTATTGATACCTACAGAGTGCTGCTGCTATTCCATGTTTGTTGTGAAAGAATATTTCTTTGGGTCGCTGATAGATTCATCATTGGCTAAAATCTCACGAACTGATAATGGTTGGGGTGGCATCACCATCCAATATTCAAAGAGGGATTATGAATACATCACCCCTTCCAAGGTTCAAGGAACACTACAGAAGAGAGGACAGAGAGAATGTAAGAGGTGAAGAAAAGGGGAGACAACCTTGGTGTGGTAGCCATGGCAACTAATCATTAATGGAGCAGAATGATAGACAGATCTATGGTGATAGTCATGGAGCTAATGTTGCTATTTAGTAGATGGGCGGGGTAAACTCAAAGGATCTTCACTTGGGATTTAAGCCATTAGTCCTTTCTGTCTTTTCCACTTTGACCGGCTTCAAATGATCTTGGAAAATGCTAGAGCATTTAAGAAGTAGAGGGTTAATTGAAGGCGCACTCCATGATGCAGCTTCCAGGAGGACTATGAATTGACTCAGCTTGTTTGAAGGCACCCAAAGTCTTGTAAGGTTCCCTTGCCCCATGCTCTGTAAGGGAATGAATGTATCAAGTCACCAACCTGCATCCTGGTGGAATCATACTCTGGTCTGTCACTGGTGTCCTATCTGAGGCAAACAGGCATTTGTTTTGATCCTGCTTGTTATAGTAATAGTCAAATTTTGCAATATATTCAGCTGAAAAAATGGGAAAAAACAATCTGTGTACATAGAACACATCAATTTGTTTGGCCCCTGAACACGCGCTTTCTTGTTCCAGGACCCAGACAGTCAGCTGTCAAGAATAGAGAGTCCACTCTGGTCTTCCATCTTATTGTCTTTGTCTCTCTGTCTCTGTCTCTGTCTCTGTCTCTCTCTCTCTGACTCTATCTCTCTGTCTCTCTGTCTCTTTCTCTCTCTGTCTCTGTCTCTGTCTCTGTACATGTTCATGTGGATGTGTGCATATGCACATGTGTTTGGAGGCCAGATAGTGGCATTGTTGCCTTCAACTGTTCACCCCTCTGCCTTATTTATTGAGACAAGATCTGTCCCTGGACCTGAAAGGCTCAGTGACTTGGTTAGGGAGGCCAGCCAATGTATGCCCGATACCCTCTCCTCCCCTACTCCCAGTACTGTTACCTGGTTACAGGTGCTCACTGTTGCACTTGGCTTGTTACCTGGGTGCAGGGGATCTGTGTTCTTCCAGAACCGACACTTTACTGACTGAACCCTTTCTTTAGCCCCTAAACTGTCACTTTTCTAACTTTTCTACACTCCCAGCTCCCCACCTCAGGAGGAAGTCAGGTTAGTATGACTTGTTGAGAATGTCCCTGTGGGTTCAAGATAGTTCTTCCCCGTTCCTATGACTTGCTATAAAAATTCTAGGTCAAGTTTTCCTTAAAACTATTTTTAAGATTTGTGTGTGCGCATATGTCCGTGTGTGTGTGTGCGTATGTCTGTGTGTCTGTGTGTGTGTGAGTGCATGTGTGTGTGTGTGTGTGTGCGTGTATTACCCTGAGGTACAGCTTGCCCTAATGTTTCTTTCCAGGGGATTTTACTCTGGGTGACTGAAAGGTAACTTTCTACTATGTAACTACGATTAGAACACTTTATCCCTATAGAAATCAAGATAAAGATAATTATTGGGTATAAAAAAAGTTGCACAGACGTGGGAGGAGGAACTAAAAGAGTCTAGTATTGATGTAAATCTCACTCTACAATGCGTATAAAACCAGGCTTTACTTGGCATCGAGTTAGTATTTCAGTGAATTAAACAAAAGAAGAAAAGAATGTAGGCCTAAGGACCTGGAGCAAAGGCTCATCAGCTTTCAAAGATGACGGGTTAACAAAGGCTTTGTTAAATAGTTCTTTATGTACTTGTTGAATGACAGAATGGTGGCTGAACAAGGTTGGCTAGTTCTCATGGGTCCACTGAAGAATTAACTGGTATCACTTAATAATGCAATCGTGTTGTTCTGGCTAGTTATATGTCAACTCGATATAAGCTAGAGTCATCAGAGAGAGGGAGGCTCAACTGAGAAAATGTCTCCATAAAATCAGGTTATAAGCAGACCTGGAGGGCATTTTTAAAATTAGTGACTGATGGGGGATAGCCCAGGCCATTGTAGGGGGTGCCATCCCTGGGCTGGTGGTCCTGGTTTCTGTAAGAAAGCAGGTTGAGAAAGCCATCTTAAACAAGCCAGTAAGCAACACCCCTCTACAGCCTCTGCTTCAGCTCCCACCTGCAGATCCCTGCCCTGCTTGTCCTCCTGTCCTGACTTCCTTTGATGATGAACTGTATTGTGGAAACATAAGCTAAATAACCCCTTTTCTCCCCAAGTTGCTTTGGTGTTTCATCACAGCAATAGTTTCGTCACACTAAGACACGTCTATTACATTGTGTTTCTTACATAGATCATTGGATATAGAAATTTCTCAGAGGGTTTCTTCAGTTGTACCCAATTGTGGTACAGTTCCCATTATGATGATACCAGTTGGGCAACACTGCACTAGAACAGTGCCTCTTTCTCTTCCCTCATTTCCTTTCTACCTCTGCCCCATCTCTCCCGGTCTTTCTTTTTATGCAGATGTCAAACTCAGGATCTTGGACATACTAGGCAAATACTCTACTACAATAGCTACTTGGCAAGTCCACAGCAACAAAAAAGTCTAAATTTTAGATCTGGAGAGATTCTCAGCAGATTAAATTTAGGTCTTAAGTCAAACTCAACCAGGTGCAGACTAAGAGAATGCATATTCCAGGTGGAAGACAAATATAAAAATGCATATTCTAGACACAGAAGTTTAACCCTTGAAACCAAGAGGTAAAGAGCTTGTGCTATGCCCATTCCCTTAAGTGGACACCATTCTCTGCTTCAGTCTGTGCGTACTCCTTTGTTCTTCATAGACAGAACACAGCAGGGACTCTGTGTATACATTATACATTACCTGGCCAAATGAACTGTCTCTTCTGAGGGTGAGATTTTTTTTTTCCATGATATGTGTGCAGGCTAACAACATGATCAGTTGCTGAGCAAGACACACTGGCTGTAGGGATTGAAACCCACAGTTGCTGTCCCTTTTCCACATAGTTGACATGTGGCTCTACCAACTGACCAACTCTCATACCAGAAAGGAGTAGGCAGCAGTACTCAGAAGTGTACTGCTGGTGATTGGCCACTGTTGCCCCTACTTGACATTAATTCTACATTCTTTCATTTATTGAGCTTGCATATACAGTGAACAGGTATTAAGCTTTAGTTATTCTGACATGTACATTTATTCTGACCTCCATCTTCAATGGCCTGTTTTTGAACTTCAAGTCATTATAATCAAGTACTTACATACACTTTTTGTTTCTGGTTTCTACGCTAGAGTGGTCTATCACACTATTGTGTGTACCATACTTGTTCTTTTCATTGCTTGATAGCAATTCATCATAAGAAGCACCAGGAAGGATCTACTCATTGTAGCTGTTCAGCTGGGATGTCATAGGCTAGAAGGAGCTCCATGGAAGACGGCAGACGGGGCCAGGGAGATGGTCCCATCTCAGATGGTAAAGTGTCTGGTATGTAAGCATGAGGGCCTGAATCTGGATCCCCAACACTTGGTAGAAGCCAGGAGTGCTGGTGCATGTCTGTAACCCTAGCACTAGGGGTGTGTCATGGAGTGCTGGGTGGAGCAGAACTCACTGGCCAGCCAGTCTAGCTAATTGCTAAACTCTGGATTCAGTGAGAAACCAGGTTTCAATGAATAAGGTGGCTTGTGATAGATGAAAAACATCTGACATCAACCTCTGACTTCTACACATAAGTAGTCAGAGACATACAGAGAGAAGGACTCACAATATTTCACTTATTTAAAGGTAGTGTGGCTGCTGGGTATGGCGGCACACACTTTTGATCCCAACCCTTAGGAGGCAGAGGGAGGACTCTATGGAGGCCAGTCTGGCCTACACAGCACATTCTAAAACAGTACTACATAGAAAAAGGGTTAGGTTGAGAGCCTAGGAGAGAATATGACTGTGTCACTGATTTCCTAGCTCAAGAGAGATGCTGACGGGCTGGCATAATGAGGGCCGGAACCTGAATCTGAGCCAAGATTAAGGAATGGAAATCAAGCCAGTCTTCCAGGTAAGTCATCAGGCAGGACTTGAGTATAACCTTTTCCTGCAATGTAACACATACCAGTCAGGGTGGTATAGCTTTATATCCTGCCATTATGTGGTAAGGCCGATCTCTAAAATGTTGGATTTATTTTGCTTTGTTTTTCACACAAGTTCTCATTTGAGGGCCTCCCTGGCCTGGAATTCTCAGAGTTCTGCCTCTGCCACCTGGTACTGGGGTTGGCACGAAGTACCAGGTGGCAGAGCTTCTCCACTTTGTTTTTTGAGGCAGGCTTTATCGATAAACATGGAGCTCATTGATTTGGTTAGGCTGGCTGGCCAATTGGCTCCAGAAAGCCACCTTTGCTTGCCCTCAGTCAGCACTGGGTCCAAGATACATGCTTAAGTACCAAGCTATTACATGGGTGCCTGGGATCCAAACCAAGACCTCATGATTATCAGCAAGCACTTTATGGATGGAATAATGTCTCCAGCCCCTCCATAGCTCATTTCTTTCTAGCATGGAATATTTGTCTGAATGCTCCAGATTGTTCATTCATCCAATTTTATGAACATAACTGATTTCTATGCTAAAATTGACATTTGGGAATCTAAAGCATGTAGACAATAAATCTAGCATAAAGGATGTGAAGACAGAGGAGATGGCTCAGGAGGCATACACTCTTGTTGTGAAGAGGAGCAGAGTTCAAACCCCCTGCACCCATGTAAAAGCTGGGCATGATTACCCTGTCCCAGTAATCCCAGCATCAGGGACAAGGATAGGTAGATCAGGGGAGCTCACTAGCCAGCAAGCCTACCTCCAGGTTCAGAGAGAACCTGCCTCAGAAACTGAGGTGAAGAGGAATCGAGTAAGACTCCTAACTTTGTTCTCTAGTCTTCACGTGTGTGGCATCCAGGCGTACATGTGCATACATACTGAGAGGACTGAATTAGCCAGAGCCAGGCTGACTCCATGATAGGCTGCAAACTGGCAGTTTCGGAGGCTAGGCCTAAGTTTGTTTCCCAAAAATGAGAACCTAGATCTAGGGACCTGTGGTCAGCCAGCCACAGCCTCGGGCAGCCAATCTGAGGACACCTTGTCTTTTGGCCTGAAGTAAGAATAGGTAGTTATAATGAGTAAGCAACCCCCTGGGAATTCTCCAGCGGCAAACCAACTGCAGAATCAGTCAGACCCCTAGAGATAGAGCTAAAGGTAAAAGGGCACATACGCCTCCCTGGAATTCCCCTGACAATAAGAGCTGGGCCCGAGAGTCCACCAGGGATCTCCATTCCCAAATGGGGAGACCCCTGCATGCAGGAAATTCAGCTGAATAAACACCGTTTGCTTTTGCATACTATCTGAGTCTGGGGTATCATTCTCTGGTGATTCCTGAACCTTAACCATACCATTCATGAATATAAAGATTTAAGGCAGAAAGCTGTTTGTCAGGGTACACAAGTATAATATGCCCAAATTCACTATGTGAAAAGTACATCCTTAAGGCTAAACAATAAAAGCAAGAACCTTAAAAAATAGTTTACCTTTGCAAGGTATTCATGATATGTCATCCCATAAGATTTCTATCCCTTGCACCCTGGTTTAAGGGTCCAACGAATGAGACTGAGCCAACAGAGGGAATCCCACCACCATACCAACATCTCCAAGGGAATAAAGACAACTTTCACTAGGATTCATTTTAGGCATGTCCTGCTAATGTGTTTCTTCCATTCAGAGGTCACTGTTCCCTCCCACACCCACCTAGTAGGCTAAGGAATACAATGAACAACTAAACACCTTAACTCTCCTTCAAAACTACACATCTACGTTATAGTTCTAAGGTTCAACACTATGGCTATGTGTTGAGAGAGGATACAATTCCTATTTAAAAGATGCTGGTACTAAGGAGTTTACTGGGTCCAGCTATATGTAGACATCATATCCTCACAGCAGTCTAGCAATACAGCAGTATCTGACACTTGCTCTTACAGTTCCAGGTTATAGTTTAAGACTACTGTTCAATGTAACAGCCACTAGCTATATAAAGCTACTGGGAACTAATCATGTACAGTCAACCAATTCCTAAAAAATAAAACTAGAGGTATTTTAAATATGTTAAAGGAAAATACATTTATCATGTTTAAGATACAATACACAGATCAACCATTATCAAAATAATTTATTTTTAATTTTCAATAAACACTTGCTACACAGTCATATCCCCAATGATAAATCAACTGTTCTGCGTTAGCAAATTAGGTTTATAAAATTTTATAAAAAAAAAATTATCCATTATGCAGCATTTAAGAATCAAGCTGTCTGAAGAGCTCAAATTTGACACACCTGTGGCAAGTTTTAAAAAGAACATGAATCTAAACACAATAATCAATATAGGCTATTCTATAACCTCAAAACCTTAATATATGCCTATTCTGGGACACCAATGTAGTCACTGTGTTTCTTCATAGCTACTCCCTCCTGCTTGACCTCTAAAACAAACCCTGATTATGGAACAGTGAGCCTGTTATGGAACCCTTGGTATCACCCATTAAAATTCTCATTGCTGGCCATGTGGTACACACCTTTAATCCCAGTACTTGGGAGAAAGAGGAAGGTGGATCTCTGAGTTCTGAGGCTAGCCTGGTCTACAGATTGAGTTCTAGAATAGCCAGGGCTATGTAGAGAAAGAAACATCCCTCTCCCCTCTTCCCCAGTTTTTTCATTTTTTGGTTGTCTTAACAAAGGGGTGCTAATGCTACTGAACTTCTAACACAGGCTAGACCTCTACAACAACATGATGCAGGCCCAGCGATGGTAGCATCAAAGGTTTTCTCAACTCTTTAAAGTAGAACTCACTCCCACCTTATGACTAACCATCTTTTTCACTATGATTGTAAACAGATTTTGCTGAATAGCTAAACAGTTACCAGTACTACCAAAAGTAAGTTACCTTTAAGTAGTAAAAAATAATTTCAGGATGGTTAAAGTACAGAATCAACTGAGAATGACAAAAATTAGTGTACAGAACTGGCCTTTCAAATTTGTGGGTCAAACATCCAAGGGTTCAAAGCAACTGTATATTAATGTTTGATTCGTACCACACAATCATAAAGCATAGTACAACAATCATTTACATTAGCATTTATGCTGTGTTCAGTGCCACAACCACTCCAGAGATGAGGCGAAGTGTGGGGGAAGATGTGTGTAAGTTATATGCAAATATAAGATCATCTATAGACGTGAGCATCCAGAGTACTGGTTATACTGGGATTCCTGAGATTAATCATCCTGTATGAAGACAGAGGGAGCCACTTACTTTCCTCTGAACCTGCTCTGTCTGTTATTATTGTTGTTACAATTATCTTTAGGATTCAGGACTTCAACAATCCATGACATCATCCCTGCAAGGCAATCATGGTCCCACTGGGCTGTATCCTGAGCCCTGCCCATTTAATCTTAGTGCTATTTTAAAGCAGCTAAGCAGTGTCTTCTGCTCAATTTTCTGATATACAATAAAAATCTAATGATATAAAAAACACTTGGCAATTAGCAAAGTATTCTGAAAGTGTTTGTCAAAATGAAAACAACGAGTACTAGTTATTTCCTCAATTTTGTCATATCCAGGTATTTAGACAGGCTAAATTAAGTTTTACTTATGGCATAATTTCACAATAACCTTTCCTAAATATCTTTTACAAACATCAGTGCATATATGCGGGATATATATAATATAAAACTGTAAGTTAGTTGAGTTTTTCTTTTCTCAAAACAAATTCTGGTTGTAAAATACCTATGTATCATATAAGGGAGCCCAATTTAAAACCAAACCAACCCATTCTTACTAGGTAGACAAACTTTCAGATCATTTCCACGTTCACATTCTATATATTTTCTCATGGTCAACAAAGGGACTCAAATGGTTTAGGTTATCCCACCACTCAAAGAGGAAAGTGTTGGCAATAATCTTAAACCACGGAGTTAACTTAATTTCACCACTGGCTGCCTTCTTCAAAATTTCTTTGAGTTCTTCCTTTGATACATAGCAATAGCTTTTAATCTCGTTGGGATCCGGATTCAAGGTTACATTCTTCCTCAGAAACAAAATGTAATCAATTTCATGTTCACCCCAGATACCATCAGATTGGGCCTTGTAGTAAATTCTTGTTAGATAATTCATTTCATTTAGATCAACCTACAACATGAAAAGAAAAAAAATCAGTTAATAATACTATTGATGAGGTCAGGCAGAGGGGTACATGTCTTTAATCCCAGTTCTCAGGAGGCAGAGGTAGGTGGTTCTCTGAGTTTAAGGCACAGTGAGTTCCAAGCTAGCTAGGGATACACAGTGAGACATATCTCAAACAAACTAACAAACAAACAAACAACAAAAAAAACCAAAGAGAAGGAAAAACTGACTAGTGACAAAAGATAACCTAAAATTAACACATCTCAAGAATATCTTAATTTTTAAATGTATTTTTTGTATGTAAGTGTGTTGCTTGCATGTGTATCTGTGCCTCAGGTGTGTGCCTGGTGCCTTGGGAGACCAGAAGGGGGCAACTGATCTCCTAGAACTGGAGCTGCAGAGGAGTGTAAGCTGCCATGCTGGTGTTGAGTATTAAACACGGGTCCCTTGGAAGAGCAGCCAGTGTTCCTAGCTGAACCATCTCTCCAGCCCTTTGACAGTATCTTGAATGATAGCAGCATAGTTTTACAATCAGAGCTTTTAAATACATGGAAAAATTATTGTCTTGAATGTCTCAATTTTTTATCCCTGAGACCAAACATAAGTTAATTTCTTTTCAAAATATTAAAAAGTAGTTATTCAAACTAGAATGTAGCATCTGTATTTTAAAGTTGCTGTTATAGAAAAACAATTACCATTCTATTGCATACAAGACACTTTGGCTTAATGTTCAAGGAGGACAGTTTAGTCAGGCATGGTGGTATACTCCTTTAGTCCTAGCATGCTGGCTGGAAGCTGAAGCAGGCAGATCTCTATGTGTTCAGGGATAGCCTGGTCTACACAGTGAGCTCTAGGCTAGCTAACCCTAAAATTTGTTTCTTAAAATCACAGTCATAGTTTTGTTCAAGTCTACAAGTTTGGCTATTATAAATGATCAAATCAGAGATGAATGTTTTCTTGTGGACATCCTTAGGAACATGAGCCACAAATCTGAATGAATTGATTACCCTGGAATTAATTCCGTTTCTTCTAAAAACATTTTCTATCTATCTATGTATCTGTCTGTCTGTCTATCTAACCTACTTTTGAGGCAAAGTTTTACCATGTAGCCCTGGCTAGCTTACAACTCTCTACATAGATACGACTGACCTGAAACTCTGAACCATCTACCTCTGCCTCCCGAGTGCTGGGATTTAGCTCACTGAGGGCTTGTCAAGCATGGATGAAGTCCTGGGTTCCATCCCCAGCACCATGGTGTATTCTTAGCACTAGGAAAATAAAGGCAGGCAGATCATCAGATCAAGGTCATCTCCAGCTACAGCTTAAGTTTAAGGTCAGCCTGAGCCACATGAGATCCATGGAATCTCAAAAATAAATAAATACTAAAATAAAATAATGAGGGAGGCTGGAAAGACAGCTCAAGAGCTAAAAGTGCTGTCTTATTCTTCCACAGGACTAAGGTTTGAGTCCTAGCACTCACATGGCAGCTAACACCTGGCCTTAACTCTAGCTCCAAGGGACTCAACTCCCTCTTTTGGCTTCCTCTGGTACTGCATGTAGATGGCACACATGAGACACATGCAGGAAAAACAGACATAAAGAAAAAATAGGTATTATTTAAAAAAAAAAAAAAAAAAAAAAAAAAAAAAAGAGATGGCTCAGCAGAACCTACCAGAAGATCCAGATTTGGTTCCCAGCACCCATGTGGGGGGATCTAACACCCTCTTTTCTGGTGTCCTTGGGCATCAGACATATATATGGTGTACATAAATGTTAGCAAAATGCTCATACATATAAAATAAACTAAACAAATCTAGAAAAATCTATTTTTTTTTAAAAAACAGTGAAATAAAAATTTAGCTGTGTTTGGAATGTGTGCCAATAATCCTAGCATTTAGGAGGCAAAACCAAGCATATCGTCAGTTGGAGGCCAGTAAGAGCCAGGCAGCAAGGCACTGCCTCAAAAACCAAAACAAGAAAAACTGTACATAATATTCCTTATTGAAGGGCTAATTCCACAAATCAGGAAGTTAGAAAACACAGATCATGCACGACTGTAATTCCATCGACTGGGAGGATGAGGCAGGAGGATCACCAACTTAAGACAAGCTTGGACTACATAGTTAAATTCTATCTCAAAACAAAGCTATTGGCCCGGAACTTAAGGAAGAGCATTTGCCGAGAATGTACAAAACTCCAGGTTCCACCCGAAGCATTGCTGAAAATTTCTTTCTGGTAATTAACCAGTGTCTTAACATGCACAGATTTAGGTCGTGGGCTGTCTAATAAGAAGAAGACCAATTACCTCATCCATGGGTACTCCCAACTCGGCTTTTAAGCGCCTCTGGGCTGCTCTTTTCACACCGATGGCATTCTTTTCTTCCAGTTCACCTGGGTTATTTAACGGATGACTACAACAACTATTGGTGAAACAACCTGGGAAACAGTAATATGAGCAAAGGATTTTTTTCAAATTCTTGAAAGACCAAGGAAAAATTTTTATAAGTAATCAGATAAATAGAATTTTAAGTTAATTACAACAGGTTCCCAGAAGTATTTTGTAGAAGACATTTATGGGTAAGTTTTAATGCTTTCTTAATCAAGATCAAAATATACAGATAATTCAGATAGTAAGATCATACTCATTGGATAAGATTATTTAATATAAAATAAAAGTGAAGCCTTGTGTCTGGCTGTTCCTTTTGGATCTCGGCTCCAAGAAGTTCAGTCAGATTAAATATAGTTCCCAGCAAAATCACCTTATTCATTAAAGTATACTAACCTGGAAAGGTAATTTTAGCATCTGATCTCTGCTGTAACAGGAGCTTATTTTCAGTGTTAAACAAGAAGACACTAAAAGCTCGATGTATCAATCCTAAAAGTGAAACAAATATGATTGGTCAGATTCTTCCAGCTATTTGTCCGTTTCCCTCCTGCGGTTGAGAATATGATCAACAGTTGCTGACAGTTCTATTTTCCAGTCTTCTAACAGGAAGTTCTCTGTGGCTGTTATGGAGAACAGTTCTAGCAAACCAGCACCAGACTGGGTTCTAGAAACTCAGTCACCAAGGGAAAGGAAGGGCAGCTTTGACGCATGTCAAATGCTCTTTCTTTAACCCAGACCATTTGGTATCCTGCTTCGTGTGTGTGTGTGTGTGTGTGTGTGTGTGTGTGTGTGTGTGTGTGTAGGTTCATATTTCCCTTCAATTCATACTCCTCTCTCTAATTTTCAGAGACAGACTTGAGAACTATGATAGTAGTTTATTCCTTCTTTTTGATCCCCAAATAATTCTGAAGCAGTTTAGTGGAGGGAAATAACAGAGGAGAGAAAGAAAGGTAGATTTTATCTGTATACCACTTAACTGGAATGAAAGGGGAGATAGCATTCAGAAATGAATCTCTCAGCACTTGGGGGGCTGATTTCTATGAAAACCAGCCAGCCAGGGCTGTACACAGTGAGGCCCTCTCCAAACCCAGAAAGAGAAAGCACTCCTTTCATCTCAATATTTTTCTCAGTTAAATGTTTAGACAAATCATTTTATAACAAAGAGTGCTTCAAGACAGTACCTTTGTCGATGTTTTCATTCAGGTGACAATTTTTCTTGGTGTCAGCCCCAATTTTATTGTCATTTTCATCAATAAGAATACACATCTCTGCTAGAAGCTGAACCTGCTTTTCATCAAGATGGCTGGTATTTATTTCAGGCATTGTGACAGAATTTCTGATCTGACCTAGAACACTAACATAGAGAAAAGTCATTGTATTACATTTTTCTAAATGGCATGCAAATGTAGTACAGACATTCTAATACAAGCACTGTTAGAAGTGGACTTCAACTCACAGGATTTATCTACAACATTCATAAACTAACTTAAAGTCCTCTCTAAGGTAGATTCCAAACGTGCGGAATTACTAAACTTCTTGAAATAGTGTCTTTAACTCATAATGCCGGAATATAAAGAACGAATTTTATGATCACAGGATAAAGTGACATTTTCTCACCCATTTAAAGACGAGGAAAACACAAATGCAATTACCGAAATCAAGAAAAAGATCTAGGCACACATAGGAGAAGCGTTTCCACCTCTTTATAAAAACCCACGTGGACATTTAGCAGCCACAACACCTGCAAATCTCTCTTAAACTAGAAGAAAGCTTAGGAGTAGACCTATTTATTCATTTTTGGAAGAAGGCAAGTGAAGTGCTCCACACTGGCGCGAAGACCAGATTTACTCAAGTCCCTTTTTATAACTCAACTCCCCAGGGCTATGAACCGCAGCATTTCTCCGACTGCTGGATCGCTCCTCAGGGCGTTTCCATGGGCAACCCTGAGGACCCGATGCTCCGCTACTGGGACGCAGCCCACCTCCCCCTCCCCCCCCAACGCTTTCCAGGATCAGACACCCAGTCCCGAAGGTCAAAGGCCACCATGGCGAGCCAGGCTGGGAAACCGGGTCACCTCAGCCTCACACAGCCACCCCACCTCTCCTGGTCCCCTCTCGCCATCCTTCCCCAAAGTGAAGGGAGGCTTACCAGAGATTCCAGCTAGAGGTATTGAGAAGCGGTGCAGAGCGCCGTACTTCAGCCCGCTCTACAGCATGCTCCGCCCCCAGGCCCCGCCCCCTAACAGCATATCCAATCGCTCGTGCCAGTGCCCGTCCGCGCCACATGCCTCCAGCCAATTGCCAATCTAGCGCAAGCCTGACGTCACGACCGCGCCAGGTTGGCGCGTGGTGGCACCACCTTCCTTGCGTGTGGCTCTGGAAAACGCGCTGGAGGTCTCCAGGAATGATTGCGGCCCTGGGACCCTAGCGAGGGTGTTGGCGACTCCCGGTGGACAGCTGAGATGGTCCGCACGTCTAGCTGCTTCGCGGTGGGAAAGCTTCCTTACTGGGGACGCTTCTTGAGGCGGGTTGGACCTGGTCGGTCGCCAGCCAATGGCACCTTCGACCATGCCCGGACACGCCAATCAGCTGGAGGCAAGGCTAGGGCGGGCCCCTGACTCTGCTTGGGTGTATGTGCGTGATGATGTCAGACGCCTTGAGTTGCGTGCTCTGACAACTACAGTTTTCTTACTGGAATTCCTGTGAGTTGGTCTCGATGGAAATTAAGAAAAATCAAGAAATCATTGTTAATGTGTTAGTTTGGAAGCTTTACTCCTGTCTCCCCAACATGCTATTCCAGTCTGTTTCCAGTAAGAAGATTCTGTAGACGTGCAGCAGCGATGATTCCCAAGGCACTTTGCAGTGCGGAATAATTGTTCAGCAAAAGTTAAATGAACTAGAGGCCGATTGGAGAACCAGCGTTTAGACAGGATTAATTTGACAGTCATTAAACCATCGTGTGACAGTCCATTCTTAATAAATTCAGTGACTCAAGGTTATTATAGGCTAGGAATTTTTCACTACAGATTATTTGTAAAGTTTTTGTAAATTTGGTGGCACACGTTTTAAACCTCAGCACTCAGGAGGCAGAGACAGGCAGATGTCGAGTTTGAGGCCAGCCTGGTCTACAAAGTAAGTCCCATGACAGCCGAGGCCACACAGAGAAACCCTGTCTGTAAGAAACCCTGTCTGGAAAAACAATTAATTATTAGATGTCATGCAATTGGGGAAAAGTTCATGTCTCGAACAACCAAGTGAATAAATGAGTAAATATGTTAATTATTATTATTATTAGTTGTAATAATAATCATTATTACAAGATATGGTGTAATTTTGAAAAAGTTCATTTAATCTGTTACTCCAGTAACGTTTATTATTTTTGTAGTGTATATGTGTAGTGTATGCATTATGTGCATGTGTGTGTTCAGGTTCATAATGTCTTCCTCTGTTGCATTTTATTAACATTTTATTTTCACAATATTGACATTAATATTTTGTTTGTGAGCGATGTGGGCATAGCACAATGCTCAGAGGCTAGTGGAGGACAACAAGAGAGTCAGTTCTCCTTCCAGCAAGCTCAGGTCTCCAGGATTGGGGGCTCGTGTCTTTACCCACTGAGCTATTGCACCAACCCCTCCATCTTATTTTTTGAGAGAGTCTATCTTACTGAATTTGGAGCTCTTTGATTTAGATGGATTGTATAGCCGGAAAATCCTCATGTCTCTGCTCCCCAGTTTGGGATTGTAGATACATACTGACATGCCTGGCTTTTTCCATGGGTGCTTGGGATCTGAGCTTGGTTCTTCATGCTTTCACCCTTTACCTGATCACTCTTCCCAGTGCAGTGCCTGTGGAGCTCAAGTGCATATTTCCTACATATGATTTTGTAATATGTATTGTTTATTTGGAAAATATTGAGTTATTGAATTAAGCAAATGTTCCAAATGTTGACACATTTCATTATTCATTATCAAGCAATCATATTAATATCATCAATAATCTTGAGACACATTAGGCACCTTTCCCTGGGGAGGTCTAAGGAGTGAAGCATTGTTGAAACACTGCTAAATACTATTAAGTCATCCACAATGGGAATAATAATCCTTTATTCTAAATATTCCTTTTAATGTTATTTTTCCTTTGTATGAGCTGAAATGGGAAGTGGTGGTTGATTGGCTAATTAACAGATATCCCCTCTCTGGTCCTCAGAATTCTTGAACAAAGGACTACCAACCACCAGCCAACCAAACAGGAACCAACCAGTTGGACTACCTTCATGCTAGCACCACTGAAGTATTACTCTTATAACATGGCTCATGTAGCTATTATGTTATTAAGTTTGAAATGGTTTAAAGCAGATTTTTTTTGTCATCAGAAGCCTCAGCTTTTCCTATTAAGATAGGGAGAGGGTCACATTAGAGGAAAGGCTTAGCGATGAAGAACTGGCTGCTCTTGCAGAGGACCTGAATTCAGCTTCCAGCACCCACGCTGCAGATCATAACCATTTGTAACTCCAGTTGTGGGGATCTGAGACCTTCTCTTGCCTTCACTAACACCAGGCATACATGTGGTGCACATACATGTATGCAGGCAAACACTCATTCACATAAAAAATTTAAAACCTTAAAAAAAAAAAAAAGTGGGAGCATTTTGTCAGGTGACCAAACTAAAGGCCTGTGACTGGAGGCTTTGAAGACAAGATCTTGTGCTATGCACCATGGGCTAAGCTGAAAAGATATAAGTAACCCGGATTAGTCTTGAACTAATGGTGTTTCTTTATAGCAAGGATGGTGATTGAGATATCATATAGCCTCAGGATGGCTTTAAACTAGTAGCATGTCTCTATTGCTGATGAAAGTATTTGAAATGTGTATAGCCTTAGGCTTCTCTTGTACTTCCAAACTTTCCTCCCTACACTTCCTAAGTGCTGTGATTTCGGGCATGCACCACCATGTTTGGCTTGAAATGTTTTAACCTACTATGTTTGTTTTTATTTGAGCAAAAGAATGCTAGAAAAAGGGGAAGCGTTGTAAAGATAAAAGGGAAGTAACACTTAGTAACCTAAGAATATGTACTTTAGCTGTGTTTTATCATTGAGAGTTAGAAAGAAGATAGTTCTAGACTCTCATATTTCAGGGAAACTCAGCAATATTTCATAACTTCAAAATGGATTCCTGGCCTTTGAGTTTCATGGTTATAGTCTCCTGGGTATTCCTTGGCTTTTCAGGTCCTTTCAACCTTAATCTCAATTGTTAGATGCTCTCTATTTTAATTGAACTTTTTAGAGGACTCATTTGGAGAGTCCTGCACTCTTTTGAATTGGCCTTTGTTATATATTGCTTGCTTTAGATTTGTATCAACAGCATTAAGAATGTGAGTCTAAGGTTCAAAGGATAAACAGAAATGAACAATATAGGAGTTTAGAAATAGAATCCTTACCTTTTTTTCTAATTACATATGATTGCAGTGTACAGGCATTGAACCTTAGGCATTATTTCAGGGGGTTTCTTCAACTACTGCATATTACATTATGACTAGTTTTGTAACAAGTTTTATGTTTTTTATGTATTCATGGGTGATGAAGCAAGAAACAAAGTGGCAGAATAATCCAACCAATAGTCTGAGTTTTAAAAATCTTAAAAAAGGAATACACATTTGTGGAAATTCATTTTTCTTATTGTTGGTGGTTTGGATAGAAAATTACCCACAAAGACTATGTGTTGAAGGCTTGGTCCCCAATGCAGCAATACAGCAAGAGTCAGAGGTTGAACCTGGGGTCATGTTATCATGAGCATTATGATCTTATCAGTAGGTTAATCCCACTGTACTGGCGAATGACAAAATTGTTAGGAGCTAATGGAAAGTTTAGGCCAGGGCTTAGTTGGACGAACTTACTTACTGGGCACACATTCTTGAAGATTATGATTGGTTTCTGCCCATGCCCTTCTGGCTTCAGTAAGGTGGTCAGTTTTGCTCTGACATGCCCTCTGTGTCATGATGACTACCTTCCTCAAGGTCATTACAGCCTAGTGACCATGGACTGACACTTCTGAAATGATAAACCAAAGTTAATATCTCCTCCTTTCTTGACTCAGGCTGAAATGATCACTGAAATGGAAAGCTCATTAACAAGCTCAGTTTAAAAACTAGTAAATGAATGTCACAGTAAAATCCTAGGCACTGCAGAGATGTTATTATACCCATCGTTGAAGACTAAGCCAGGGGTGAACAGTGCACCACTGGACTCTGCACCCACTCCTTTCTTTTCACTTTAAAAACTTTGAGATACATTCTCACTAAGTTGCCCAGGCTTGCCTTCAGCTCACTGTCTGACCCAGACAGTCATTGGACCTGGCCTCCCATCTCAGGTTCCTAAGTAGTGTGGTGCAAAGCTCACTTTATACTCTTTGAACATTTGGTATCCTTTAGGAAGGGGGGCAAGGAAACATGTGAGAATATTCTTGATATATGAAGGTTGGGGAGATGGCTTAGGTGCTGAAGTGCAAGCGTGAGGACTTGAGTTTTAGTCCCAGAACCCACATTTAAAAAGATGGGCATGAACTGGATCTGGTGATACACACCTTAATCCCAGTAGTCAGGAGGCAGAGACAAATGGACTTTTGAGTTTTGAGTGAGTTCTACCAGCCAAGGCTATATAGTGAAACAAAGTCTCAAAAATAATCAACCAACAAACAAAAATTAGGGATGGTGGGGTATTCTGGTAAACGCAGAGTTATCAAGGCAGAGATACATAAATCCCTGGGGCTCTCTGGCTAACCAGCCTAGCTTACCTGATGATCTCCAGGTCAGTGGAGACCTCTCTAGTGAAAAGTAGACAGTGCCTACGGAGTGACATCTGAGGTTGGCCTGTGGCCTAATGTGTGGTAGATTTATAGTAGTGGAATTACTTTGGTATTGGCAAGTGGAGAAAGGTGAGGGGGTGGCCTAATGGAGGAGGTAGGCCACTGATGGTGAACCTGGGCTACAGCTTACCCTGGCCCTTTCCTCACTGCCACATGCTTTTGCCACATGCTTTTAGAAGCCTATAAAATCAAGGATAGAGCCTTGAAGACTATGAGCCAAAACAAATCTTTCCATGTTAAGGTTATTTCTGCCAGGTATTTGGTGACAGAGACATAAAAGCTAGTAAGTAGAGGAAGCAGAATCATTGCTGTGACTATCTTACAATGTTGAATATTTATTTATTTATTTATTCTGGCTCTCACTTTGTAGTTCAGATTGGCCTGGAACTATGCATAGCCCAGGCTTGTCTAAATCTGGTGATCATTTTGTTTCAGCTTTCAAGGTCTGGAATTACAGTTTGAGCCACCACACATAGTAACAACATGGTTCTTAAGTTTTGGTATTTTTTTTTTGCTGGAGGAATTTGTAAGAGTTTGGAGTAGTCTAGAGAAGGCCTAGAGAGTTAGGCTATTATGTACGAACTCTGTAGACCAGAATGCAGTAGAAATGCAGACAGGAGGCATTGCTCTGGAGGCCTCTAGTGGTTACAGAAATTTCAAATACTCTATTGGGTCTCACCCTAGAGGCCACTCATGTTATGTTCTAGCTAAGAATTTGCCTACTTTTTGCCCATATCCTGAGACTTTCAGATAGTGTTCATACTTTAGGATAGACAGTACTGGAAGATTTTAAATCATATTTACAGTGGGAATTGGAAGCCAAAGAAGAGGAGGAATATTTAAGAAGCAAGCAGTTTGGCCAGAAGAGCAGCAAATTCATGGCTGTAGAATAGTAGGGTATGGTTGTTAAGATTTGTTTGCAAGAAAAAAAGACTGAACCTTAGATCTTTATGTTAAGCAAAATAAGCCAAACTCAGACAAAATGTACCATACTTTCTATGTGGAATGTATATTTAAATGTATCTATACATGTTTGCACACATTGTTGAAGGGCATGCAGTAGAAGAGGGACTATGATAGGGGAGAAAGAAGTTTAAGTGGAGGGCAGTGACAGCCATGGGTGAATGATGGAATATATGTAGCAGGGAGACAGTAGGACTGTTTTGGAGAGAGGAAGGAAACCAGTGAGGAGCACAGAGGGCAATGAAGGGATTTAGTAAGAATAAGCTATAGTCATATATATTATATATATCACAATGAAACCATTATTTTGTAGGCCAACTAAAAATTTACTTTTTAGAAAAGAAAATTAGGAGTGCTGGCATGTTTCTGTAATCCCAGCACTTGAATTTGTTTGAAATGGGGTCTCAAAATTCTTGGCTACATAGTGAATCTGAAGCTGGGATGCATGGGATCCTGCAAAGCAAAAACAAAACAACAAACAAAATGAAAAGATATCTTGCAATGTGCACTGGGACAGTAGAAAAGATGTCTTTAGAACATTGTGGGAATTAGCCAACTCTACCCATCATGGACTCAGGTGTAAAACTGTAAACCCATTTTGACATTCTCTTGAGATTACTGCAGAGCCAGGAAGTATAGGGCCACCTCAAGAAATACTTTTCTGAGGTCAGTCACCCTGAATATGAGGCCAATACTGTTACGACCCAAAGGGTCTGGATCTCTGAGGTTGAACTTGGTACTATCCACATGATGCTGGTTTTGCAGACTTATAGGATGCAAGAAGGATCATGGAGGATTCCACCAAGATTTCACAGGAAGGACTCAGAGGACAAGAGATGATACAGGAAGCTGTGAATGTTAACCTTAAGCTGCAATAGAGACCATGGTATGCTACAAATATGGAATATTTGCTGAAGAAAGTCACAGTGATCAGCCCCAAAGAGAGGCATGTAGGCTACAAAAGACTGTCACAGTCCCACTGTATATACCAGATGTGGAGCCACATGCTGTTTTCCATTAATTAATTCATTTGTTCACTTTTCATCCCAATTGTAGCCTCCCCTCCTTCCAGTCTCCCCCTTGCATGACCCCTTCTCCCATGCCTCCCATTTATCTCTGAGAAGAGGGAGGTCCCTCTGGGGTACCAACCCATTTGGCACCTCAAATTACTGCAGGACTATGTACATCTTCTCCCACTGAGGGCGGATAAGGCAGCCCAGTTAGGGGAACAGGATCAGCATGCAGGCAACATGCAAGGGGACTGGGAAAATAAATAGTCAGGGTCCCACTGTCCCAAATTCGAGTCAGGTATTAACCAATACTCAATTATTCATCAAGAAAATAATCTACAAACTTGTCTACCAGAAACCACATATCCTTCAAAATATCATATAAATAGCTCTAATAGGTGTTATGCCCAGATTGTGAGCTCCCCAAAGACCATGAAAGAACACCAAGAGTCTAACTTGTATGCAAAAGCAACGAGTCTTCATTTAAGCTCAAACTCAGACCTCTAAACCTCTCTAATGCAGTGGATGGGTGAGGAAGGCCCCTAGCTGGTAAAGTCAAGTCTTTTTATCATAGTTATAGTAGGGTAAGGGGCTTTCCAATTTGGCATTTACTTTATTGGTTGACATTTAAAGGCTATAAGCTTGGTTCAATTTTATTGGCTAGTAATGCTTTTAACTAGCTATGAACAATGGGGGTCAGCTTAAGTAATCTTATGTGAAATGTTAGATTCTGTCCTGATTGATACTAATTGGTTGTTACTATGGTAGAGTGGCTGTTGCTAGAGTGGTGACTAAGAGTGGAGTGGTTCTTGGAACAAGTTATAGTTTTTCTAGTAACTGAGTTCAAACCAGGGGCAAGCTAGGTACAAAATAGAGTCTATTAAGCTAAAGCTAGACATTAAGGCTGGTCTCTTTAATAGGCTTTAACAGTTTGCATCTCTTTCAACATTCTTACTTTCCAAGCTCCCACAACAGCCTAAACTCTTAAGTATCTAAAGGCTTTTTCTAGCCCAAAGTTTTAAACATTCCCCAAATCAACATGATCAGTCTACCACACCAATATCCCTTGATCCTGGTACCAATTTCTGTCTTGTTTGGCTTCTTGATTGCTATGGTCAAAAGCAACTTGGGGAAGATAGGGTTTATTTCAGCTCACCAGTTCATAGTTGAGGGTAGCTAATGCAGGTACTTAGGGCAGGAACCTGAAAGCAGGAACCAAAGCAAAGACCATGCAGGAAAGCTGCTTTCTGGCTTACTCAGCATGACTTACTCAGCCTATTGTCCTACTTCATCCAGGACTGTCTGTCTCTGGATGGTGTTTATCACAATAATAAAGAAGCAAACCAGGACAAGGACAGGGAAGATGCTGGAGTTTGAAGAGGGAAATGGGAGGTGTGTGTGTGTGCGTGTGTGTGTGTTAGAGGAGTGAAATTATCAAGAATAAATCAAATTTGTTTTTTAAACTTCTTTTTATAAATGAAACTCCCCAATGATTGTTTGACACACTCTGTTTAGATTTAGGGGTAAGGGTGAGTGTTTTCAGAACTCAAGGCTATAAACAGTCTGGCCCTGATTAAAAATAATTCACTTGCTTTTAGCATCCTTGCTTGAGATATCTTTAGAAAACCACATATTACCTCTGTAGACAATCTTAGCTTTACCAGTTGTGTTTGAATTTCTTGGCTCAGCAGGAAAGGCAATTAGATCCCAGGATAAAGGGCTGTCTCTCTCTTTTCCCTGGGCTTTTCCTCATTGGTTTTCCCTATATTTTTATACTGTCTTGAAAACATGGCTATATTCCTGGCTTTTTAGATTAGGGAACATAATGAGGAAGCCTGGGTGAGGTGAAGGCAGGTTATGGGAGGAGAGGGGAGATTCACATTTTTAACAAGCCATCCAACTAAGCTGAATGTCTGGCTTTGGAAGAGCTAATGGAGGAAGCTTAAATCTATGTGAATGAATAAGATTACCTATATTGAAAGCTTAAGAAAGAGAGAAAATTCTGCAGGCAGACTTGGGAGAGGAGCTCAATGAGAGGGTATCATCCTGTACTGCTGCAGTGCTTTTCTGGAGTAATTCCATGTGTTCAGGTGCTTCTACAGAGAGGAGTAACAGGATTTTAAAAGCACCTAGTAGAGTTTGGCTCAGCAGGTAAGAGCACTTACTGCTCCTTCAGAGGATTTCTGAGTTGAATTCTTAACCCACAACACAGCTCACCATTGCTTGTAACTCCAGTTCTAGGAGGATCCATTGGCTCTGTCCTCCAAGGTCATGGGCACTCATGCACATGTATCCTCTCCCTCTCCCCTCCCCCAACATATAATGAAAAATATGTATTTTTAAAAAGCACCTAGTGGTTGTAGCAAATGGAATTAATTTGTGACACTGACAAAAGCATTTTATTTCAGTGTTGGTGGCAGATGACAGATTGGAGTGGGCTGAAGAATAAATGTTTGCTCAATTGGTAGAGGCAGCATTCCTAGAGAGAATTTTCCACAGGATTTTCCTCTGCCAGGGAGTGAAGAAATGGCATAGAATCTAGAGGAAAGGAAGAATAAAGAAGGAGATGGGAGATGAATGTGGGGGACAGAGAGGGATATCAATGCATTTTATTATTGATGGAAATTATCTTGCAAAAGGAAACTATAGGTACAAAGATAGTGATAGCAAACAAGAAGGAGAACATGTGTGTGTCCCAGAACTCAACAAGTATTATTATTGGTGATTTTTCTGTAAACAAGGAAGTCATAGGTATAGTGATGATTATGGAGAGCAAGAGACAGAGATAGGTAGAAGAAGAAAGACAAAGGAACAGCCCCTATCGTTTCTAGCACAATGAAAGGAGCTATACTTGCTCCCCTTGCAAGAGGAACTGTGTCCTCTGATGTAACACCTGGAGGTCAGATTAAAAGATCTAGGCCAACAGCAAGAAGCTGAAAGAAATGTTTCTCTTCCGAGAAGTCTGACTCACTATCTTCCTTTTGGGGAACATGTCTAAAAGCCCAGGTCTCTGAATTTCTCCTCACTGGAGCCCCATGTATATTTTTTCTTCTCCCATGTCACTGCTAGTATACTTAAAACAAGTAATTCTATTCAATGTAATGTATTAATGACTTAATGTGCAGTGTCATATATCATGTGTTCTCCCCAAAACTTAAATTGTTATTTTTGTTGACATGGTATGAAGGCCAAGACCACATAAGGGTATACTTTAACTTATCACAGAATGTGTTTTACAGTGGATAAAAATTATGAATAGAAAAGATACATTTTTAAAGTTTTGAAAAACTAGTATTTGTAGTAAGTTTTCTCAGCTAAAATTCCATCTTTCCTATGTCACTATTTAATATATTAAATCTATTTATTAGTACATATATTATTTATACCAAGTCAAATAAGTTTTTTTCCCAAACACCTATTATGTGTCAAGCATTTTACATATATTGTGACTAATCCTTAAAATAATACCAGTGGGGAAGATAGTAAAAATCATTGCATTGTTAATTCAGTGTTTGTATAATTCAGGCACAATGATAAGCATTTTACATAGATTATTTACTAAGTTTGTGCACCATAATAGAGTATCTTGGCATTTTCTTTGATATTTCCTTATGTCTTTTATCTTTCATTTGATTCAGAAAGTCAATGAGAGAAGACCTCTGCCTGGGCCACCAGGGCTCCATAGCCAAATAGCACTGGGAGAAAGCTAGCCTCCCAGGAGTGTGGAAAAGCCTGTGAGAGGGGGAAAGAGGAGCAACACTGCTCAGCAGGACTCGCCTGGAATCCTTGGGACAGAGGGACTGAGGAACAGCCAGGGGAAGGAGCCTTCTGGTTTCCATCTGTGGCTGGAGACCTCTTCCTGGGCCACCAGGGCTCCATAGCCAAATAGTGCTGGGAGAAAGCTAGACTCCCAGGAGTGGTCTTCTGATTTCTTTTGGTGGCTGGGGAGTGGAACCTGTGACACAGGGCTCCATGCTCAAATAGTGCTAGGAGAGAGCTGGTATCCCAAGAGTGCCAACATACCTTCAAGCACGGGCAAGACCACCAATTCTGTTCAAATTCACTGGATCAAGAGGGACTCTTGCAGACCCATCAGGACACAGGAAACAACAGACAGCTGGGGATTAGATC
Source organism: Rhynchomys soricoides (assembly GCA_019843965.1). NCBI lineage: Eukaryota > Metazoa > Chordata > Mammalia > Rodentia > Muridae > Rhynchomys > Rhynchomys soricoides. Next base: position 43,062 of record JADRCH010007382.1, on the reverse strand, counting down.
CTTCTAGTTTCTGTCTGCAACCCAAAGCTGACCCTGTACCACAGCTCTCCAAACCCAAATTCCTACCAGAGAGAACTGGTCTTCAAGGAGTATTGACACCTAGGCTTGCAGGAAAGACAAGCCACAGTCAGAGAGCGTAAGACCAGCTAACACCAGAGATAACCAGATGTCAAAAGGCAAGAGCAAGAACATAAGGAACAGAAACCAAGACTATTTGGCTTCATCAGAACCCAGTTCTCCCACCACAGCAAGCCCTGTATACCCCAACACACCAGAAAAGCAAGACTCGGATTTAAAATAACATCTCATGATGATGACAGAAGATTTTAAGAAGGAAATTAAAAACTCCCTTAAAGAAATATAAGAGAACACAGGTAAACACTAGAAGCCCTTAAAGAGGACACACAAAAATCCCTTAAAGAATTAAAGGTGAACACAATCAAATGGGAAGAATACAGGAAAACACAATCAAACAGACGAAGGAAATGAACAAAACCATCCAGGAATTAAAAATAGAAACAGAAACAATAAAGAAATCACAAAAGGAGACAAACCTGGAGTTAGAAAACTTAGGAAACAGATCAGGAGTCATAGATGCAATCATCACCAACCGAATACAAGAGTTAGAAGAGAGAATCTCAGGTACAGAAGATACCATAGAAAACATTGACACAACCATCAAAGAAAACACAAAACGCAAAAAGCTTCTAACCCAAAACATCCAGGATATCCAGAATACAATGAGAAGACAGAACCTGAGGATAATAGGTATAGAAGAGAGTGAAGATTCCCCACTTAAAGGACTAGTAAATATCATCAACAAAATTATAGAAGAACCTAACCCAAAGAAAGAGATGAACATAAATATACAAGAAGCCTCCAGAACACCAAATACATTGGACCAGAAAAGAAATTCCTCCTGTCACATTATAGTCAAAACACCAAATACACAAAATAAGGAAAGAATATTAAAAGCAGTAAGGGAAAAAGGGCAAGTAGCATATGAAGGCAGTCCTATCAGAATCACATCGGACTTCTCACCAGAGACTATGAAAGCTAGAAGATCCTCACCAGAGCTCATACAAACCCTAAGAGAACACAAATGCTAGCCCAGGCTGCTGTACCCAGCCAAACTCTCAATTATTGTAGATGGTGAAACCAAAATATTCCATGACAAAACCAAATTTGCACAGTATGTTTCCACAAACCCAGCCCTACAAAGAATAATTGATGGAAAATGCCAACTCAAGGAGGGAAACTACACCTGAAAAAAAGCAAGAGAGTAATCTTTCAACAAATTCAAAAGAAGATAGCCACACAAACATAAAAATAACATGGAAAATTACAGGAAGCAACAATCACTATTCCTTAATATTTCTTAACATCAACGGACTCAATTCCACAATAAAAAGACATATACTGACAGACTGGATCCATAAACAGGACCTAGCATTTTGCTGCATCCAGGAAATGCACCTCCGAGTTAAAGACCTCAGAGTAAAGGGCTAGAAAACATTTTTCCAAGCAAATGGTCCCAAGAAACAGGCTAGAGTAGCCATTCTAATACCAGATAAAATCAACTTTCAACCAAAAGGCTTCAAAAAAGATAAGGAAGGACACTTCATACTCATCAAATAAAAAATCTACTAAGAACTCTCAATTCTGAACATCTATGCCCCAAATGCAAGGGCTCTGACATTTATAAAAGAAACTTTACTAAAGCTCAAAGCACACATTGCACCTCACACAATAATAGTGGGAGACGTCAACACCCCACTATGTTCAATGGACAGATCTTGGAAACACAAACTAAACAGAGACACAGTGAAACTAACAAATGCTATGGACCAAATGGATTTACAGATATCTATAGAACATTTCATCCTAAATCCAAAGAATATACCTTCTTCTCAGCACCTCATGGTACCTTCTACAAAATTGATCATATATTTGGTTACAAAACAAACCTCAACAGATATAAGAAGATTGAAATAATCCCCTTGTATCAGATCACTATGGATTAAGGTTGGTCTTCAATGGCAACAACAGAGAGCCCACATACACATGGAAGCTGAACAATGCTCTACTCAATGATAACTTGGTCAAGGAAGAAATAAAGAAAGAAATTAAAGACTTCCTAGAATTTAACGAAAATGAAAGTACAACATACCCAAACCTATGGGACACAATGAAAGCAGTGTTAAGAGGAAAACTCATAGCTCTGAGTGCCTCCAAAAAGAAAGTGGTGAGAGAATACGCTAGCAGCTTAACAGCACACCTGAAAGCTTTGGAAAAAAATAAAGCTAATACACTCAAGAGGAGTAGAAGGCAGGAAATAATCAAACTCAGGGCTGAAATCAACCAAGTAGAAACAAAAAGAACTGTAAAAAGATTCAGCAAACCCAGGAGCTGATTCTTTGAGAAAATCAACAAGATAGATAAACCCTTAGCCAGACTAACCAGAGGGCACAGAGACAGTATACCAAATTAACAAAGTCAGAAATGAAAAGGGAGATATAACAACAGAATGTGAGGAAATTCACAAAATCATCAGATTCTACTACAAAAGCCTATATGCAACAAAATTGGAAAATATGGATAAAATGAACAATTTTCTAGACAAATACCAAATACCAGAGTTAAGTCAGGATCAG
>JADRCH010007382.1:8031-22636 GCA_019843965.1 Rhynchomys soricoides | reverse complement strand
AAAAAGCATTTGACAAAATTCAACATCCCTTCATGATAAAAGTGCTGGAAAGATCCGCAATTCAAGGACCATACCTAAACATAGTAAAAACAATATACAACAAACCAGTGGCCAACATCAAACTAAATGGAGAGAAACTTGAAGCAATCCCACTAAAATCATGGACAAGATAAGGCACCCTTCTCTCTCCCTATCTATTCAATATAGTACTTGAAGGTCTAGCTAGAGCAATTAGACAACAAAAGGAGGTCAAACAGGTACAAATTGGAAAGGAAGCAATCAAAATATCACTATTTGCAGATGATATAATAGTATTCTTACGTGACTCAAAAAACTCCACCAGAGACTTGCTACAGGTGATAAACAACTTCAGCAAAGTGGCAGAATATAAAATTAACTCAAATTGGTAGCCTTCCTATACTCGAAGGGTAAACAGGCTGAGAAAGAAATTAGTGAAATGACACCCTTCACAATTGACACAAACAATATAAAGTATCTTGGTGTGACTATAACCAAACAAGTGAAAGATCTGAATGACAAGAACTTCAAGTCTCTGAAGAAAGAAGTTGAAGAAGACCTCAGAAGATGGAAAGACCTCCCATGCTCATAGATTGGCAGGATTAATATAGTAAAAATGGCCATCTTGCCAAAAGCAATCTACAGATTCAATGCAATCCTCATCAAAATTCCAACTCAATTCTTCCTAGACTTAGAAAGAGCAATTCTCAAATTCATTTGGAATAACAAAAAAACACAGGATAGCAAAAACTATTCTCAACAACAAAAGAACTTGTGGGGGAATCAAATCAGCTTCCCTGACCTTAAGCTGTACTACAGAGCAGTAGTGATAAAAACTGCATGGTATTGGCATAGTGGCAGGAAGGTAGGTCAATGGAATAGAACTGAAGACCCAGAAATGAACCCATACACCTATGGTCACTTGATCTTTGACAAAGGAGCTAAAACCATGCAGTGGAAAAATGACAGCATTTTCAACAAATGGTGCTGTTTCAACTAGCAGTCAACATGTTAAAGAATGCATATTGATCCATTCCTATCTCCCTGTACAAATCTCATGTCCAAGTGGATCAAGGACCACCACATAAAACCATATACACTGAATCCTATAGAAGAGAAAGTGGGGAAAGTCTTGAATACATGGGCAGAGGGGAAAAGTTCCTGAACAGAACACCAATGGCTTATGCTATATGTTCAGGAATAAACAAATGGGACCTCGTAAAACTGAAAAGCTTCTGTCAGGCAATGGACACTGTCAATAGGACAAAATGGCAACCAACAGATTGGGAAAAGATCTTTACCAATCCTATATCCGATAGAATGCTAATATCCATTATATACAAAGAGCTCAAGAAGTTAGACTCCAGAGAACCAAATAACCCTATCAAAAAATGGGGAACAGAGCTAAACAGAGAATTTTCAATTGAGGAAATGTGAAGGGCTGAGAAGCATCTAAAGAAATGTTCAACATCCTTAGTCATCAGGGAACTGCAAGTTAAAACAACCCTGATTTTCCACCTCACACTAGTCAGAATGGCTAAGATCAAAAACTCAGGTGACAGCAGATGCTGGTGAGGATGTGGAGAAAGAGGAACACTCCTTCATTGCTGTTGGGATTGCAAGCTGGTACAACTCCTCTGGAAATCAGTTTTCTGGACCCTCAGAAAATTGAACATAATACTACCTGAGTTCCCAGCTATACCAATGCTGGGCATATATACCCAGAAGATGCTCCAACATATAATAAAGACACATGCTCCACTATGTTCATAGCAGCCATATTAATAATAACCAGAAGCTGGAAACAATCCAGATGTCCCTCAACAGAGGAATGGATACAGAAATTGTGGTACATTTACACAATGGAATACTACTTAGTTATTAAAAACAATGATTTTATGAAATTCACAGGCCAATGGACGGAACTTGAAAATATCCTGAGTGAGGTAATTCATTCACAAAAGAATGAACATGGTATGTACTCACTGATAAGTGGATATTAGCCCCAAAGTTGCAATACCCAAGAATCACTTCACAGCAACCATTGATCTGAGCATGAGGTCCCAGATGGATGAGTTTCAGAAGGGACTGAAGGAGCTGAAGGAGTTTGCAGAACCATATAGGGAGCAAGTGTATCAACTGGCCTGATCCCCCATTGCTCTTGGAGACTGAACCACTAGCCAAAGAATACACATGGAGGGGCCTATGGTTTGGGCTACATATGTTGCAGAGCAAGGCCTTGTTGGCCATCAGTGGGAGGAGAGGCCCTTTGGTCTGAGGGTCTTAGATGCCCCAGTATAGGGGAATGCCAAGTAGGGAAGCCTGGAGTGTGTGGGTTTGTGGTTGGGGGAATACCCTCATAGAGTCAGGGGGAGGTGGGCGGGGGTAGGGGATTTTCAAAAGGGAGACCTTTGAATTATAAATAAAGTATCAAAAATTAAAATAATTATAATAAAAAAGAAGTAGTAGCAAACAGTCTTTGCAGACAAAAGTCACTTTTGATTTGCTGACCACAAGGCTTTGATAGTGGTGAGAAACAACTCCATATAACAGAAGGGACAGTTTGAATACATCTCCCAACTTCTCACTTACTAGTTAAAAGACCTTGGCAATAAAAGTACACTTCTTAACTTACAAATCGAGGCAAATTTACTAATATCCTTCAACCAGTGCCTACTGCATAATCTGTGCTCAATAGAAATACAATTTTTTTTTATGAAAAATACATTTATTAATTCAGTTAGACTTTAATTCAATTTCTTTTGATCTTGTTTACAGCCCTCCAGTTTTCCCCTGATCCACCAGTCACTTCCCTACCCACTCAGCTTTGTCTCTTCTTTCTTTCGCTTTTTAAACCATTTGATTAGTCTTATTTAAAGTCTCAGGTATATGGTATCCTCAGAAATGTCTTACTTTCATGTGCTGGAGGATAACCAAAAGCATTTACAATAGCCTACAATGTCTGGAGATATGTGGGACTATACTAGCCAACAACTGCATAAGAGATAACTTATTTTTTTTAGCGTTAGGCTTTTTATTTTTTAGCCTGTGATGTCTAGTAGCAGAATTGTCACCTTTTGGGCCTGTCTCGGGCCTCCCTACCCCTCCCAGCAGTGATTGACAGGTGGTCTAAGCTCTGGCTCCTAGGTGATTGATGCCCGGCAGGCAGGTGAGTAGGAGGGAGCACCAGCTTGGTGGGGCTGGGTGCGCGTGAGTCTGGATGAGGTGCCGCCTCCACCTTCCATGCCCATCCAGACCCCCTCCACCCTCTGTCTCAGCTATGGCCAGCAGCCCCTGCTCCATGGGGGGACACTGATGGTAGGTCGCAGGGTGCACCTCCCCAGCAGGGATTGCTGTGCGCAGCCTGGGGCAACCCTGGTCATAGGGGCAGGGTGCAGGGGTCCTGAGTTTGCAGCAGCTGTGGCCCTGATTCCTCACTGACTTGCCTGTCTACCCTTCACTGGGCACTGTGTTGTTGAGCCAAGCTGGGGTTTTGGCAGCTCTGGGCGAGGACTCAGCCCAGGGGGGCAGCCTGAACCAGACACTGATGGGTGTTCTCCCCCTCCCCTGTCCTCAGGGTGAGAGGGTAGGATCCCGGGCAGTGATAGTTTTGGGCCCCATTTTGGCCCTGGTTTGGGCCTTGAGGACAAACCCGAGCCTGGCTGGAGTTCTGAGACCTGTCTCAGTCACTTCCATATAGGGGTGACTCAGCAAGATCTCTTTGGCCCTCCCTCTGCCCTTCCATTGCTGAGGTGGAGCTTTGCTATTGGCCCTGTCGGTTACCCCTTCCCCTTCCCAGCCTCTTACTTCATCTCTCCTCATACTTAAGTGCCCACCCATCTTTTCCTTCTCTATATAAGTGAGGGGCTGACACAATAAAGTTGAGTTCCTGCTTCAATAAGACTCCTGGCCCCATGTGTTTCTTTCAGGCCATTGGTACTTGTCATCCTGATCAGCTCTGGACAGACCTGGCTAGACGGGGTTCTCTCCTCTCGCCTGGACCTGCCAGCAAGGAGCCAACAATCACCTATTATTCATAGACACTAATTGTCTTTCCTCTTACTTTCACTATAAAGGTAAGAGATGTCTTTCCTTTTCCTTCATTACATACAGTCTGCCAGTTGCATCAGCACCATTTATTAAAGATGCTTTCTTTTCTCCATTGCATATTTTTGGCTTTTTTGTAAAAGACCAAGTGTCTATAAGTGATCAAGTGGGCTTATTTCTGAGTCTTCAATTCTATTCCATTGATCTACCTGTTTGTCTCTGTACCAAACCACATGGTTTTCAAATCATTATTGCTCTGTAGTACAGTTTGAGGATAGGGATGTTATTTCCCCCAGAAGTTCTTTTATTGTAAAGGATTGTTTTCACTGTCCTGGTTTTTTATTTTTTCTTATGAAATTTAGAATTGCTTTTTTCATGTCTGTGAAGCACTGTGATGGAGTCTTGATGGGATTGCATAGAACCTGTAGATTGCTTTTGGTAAGATAGCCATTCTCATTATGTTAATCCTACCAATTCATGAGCATGGGAGATCTTTCCATCTTCTAAGGTCTTCTTTAATTTCTTTAATATGAGATAAAATATTCTCACTTCCTGCCCTTAGTACATTCCCAGAGGGAACTTTCCATCACCTTGCCTAATGTCTTCATCCATCTTTCCTACAAGAGCTACTCTCATATCCCTGCTTTGAAATCAGCGGATACACTTAAACACTTATTTCCAAACCTCTGATGAAGGTACTTCCCAGAGAGTTTCCTTGTTGTCTGTCATACAGAACTGCCTATACTAGTTTTTCTTGCCATTGTCTATCCTTATTTCTAAATACACAACTTTAGCATTATTTTTTTACATTTGCAATTTATAGGTCTTGGTTATTTGGAGGTAGCAAACACAGCTAACAATTAACTTTCTAATGATATTCCTAAGGTGCTTGCCAGATGTAAAATCTTCATTAGATCTTTGTTAATTGAATGATTAAGTTGCAATTAGGCAAAATCATTGTGCTGGTATTTATGGCTGGCTTTTATTAGGACCTGGTAACAGTGTGTCAGGAATGGTTGGGTTAAGATTATCAGCCTTGATGCAAGAATGATGTTCTGGGAAGCCCCATAGCCATCATGCCACAGCTTTCCAGAGGGGCCATCCACAATCTTCTAAGAGACAGTGAGGACTGTGGCCACGAGTCCTTTCATCATGTCAAAGTTGTCATGGGTGACCTTGACTAGGGGGCTAAGCAGTTTGTTCAGGATGCATTGCTGACAATCTCGAGTGAGTTGCCACCTGAAGAAACCTGCCAAGTATGATAACATTAAGAAGGTAGTGAAGCAGGCATGTGCGGGCCCAGTGAAGGACATCCTGGGCTACACTGATGACTGTGTTGTCTCCTATGACTTCAACAGCAACTCCCACTCTTCCACCTTCGATGCTGGGGCTGGCACTGCTCTCAATGACAACTTTGTAAAGCTCATTTCCTGGTATGACAATGAATATGGCTACAGCAACAGGGTCATGGACCTCATGGCTTACATGGCCTCCAAGGAGTAAGAAACCCCGGACCACCTACCCCAGCAAGGACATGAGAGCAAGAGAGAAGCCCTCAGTTGTTGAGGAGTCCCTGTCCCAACTCAGCCCCCAACACTGAGCATCTCCCTCACAATTTCCATCCCAGACCTCCATAATAACAGGAGGGGCCTAGGGAGCCCTCCCTACTCTCTTGGATACCATCAATAAAGTTCAGTAAGCCCACGTACAAAAAAAGAGTATCTGCCTTACTGAAAGCAGTATGCCAATCATGGAATTCTGGTACCCTCTTTTGTCAAACATTTTGATAGAATTTTTTAAGATGTGGAAACTGTGTTAGTTTTTCATAGCCAAAAAATACCTAAGAGAGTAATAAATGGAAGTTTGAATTACTTTAGCTATCTTCCAAAAATTTCAGTCTATAATCCTGTACCTCTCTTAATTCTGTGTCCATGGTAAAAGAGAACATCTTGTCTGGAAAGCATGTGATGAACAGCAGCCTGAGAGCAATTAAGAGGCCCAGGCATGTATCTACCATAGGTTTCACTTTCTTCAGCCATGCCTACTTACCAACGTTTCCACAGTCTCTGCCAATAGTGATACCATCCAGGGAGCAAGGCACTTCGTATTCAGTTGTAAGAAACAATGCAAAACGAAGCAGAAAAGCTCAACTCTTGTTCTAGGTTCTTCAGACTTCTTTCTCTCTTGACTTTTTCACACACTTGGTGAAATCATCTTTAAGACTCCCCTCAGCATTTCCTTTATCATTTCTCTGTCATGTAAAGGTCAACTCATATCTCTCAGCTTGGGTGCCTCTAGGCTTTACTTGTATGCCAACATTTTCTGTTTTCTCTCCCTCTCTCTTTTTAATTTTATAATAAAATTTTAGAAAAATGTTCCCATAACAGTACAAATCAATACAGTACTACTAATGAAGAGTTTATCAACAAGTACCAAAGTATAAATTGTGCATAAAATTTTATCTAGTAAACTTATTTCTAGGAATTTATGTTGACAAAAATATGTATGTACTATGGAATATCTATCACAGTACTATATACAGTGGTGAGTTATGAGAAACATATCAAAACTAAATATAGAAGTAATAAATTATGAAACTACTTGTAGACAGTTCTATAATAATTAAAATGCTATTTTCTAGGCTAAAATTTAGAAGCCAGTATTATAATCATCTTATACTTTCACATTATAAATATGATTAAAATAGATTAAATCACTTTGTAAAAACATTATGCAATTGGAAATTATTTCTGATAGATCAACTCTTACAGTTTTATAGGCCATTCATTTTTTTCTGCTTTGAAGTGACAAAAGAAAGTTGACTTCAGCCAAAATAGCACACAACCTAATCTCAAAACCACAAGTTTAGTGTTACTTGTTTTCAGTAGGCTTTGAAAACCTTACTACTGTCACACTCAACTAGAAATAAGTTGGCAACTCCTGACTAAGTTCAGAGAAAATAAACACTAGTCTTCTAAAATATACATGACTCACCTCCCTAATGTGAACATAAAATTCAAATACCTCCAATGTTCTCCCTTGAAGATATGTTAGCTTCACTCTGAGCAAAGAGCAACATTCCCTTGCCTTTCCCAAGGCCATTACACTGAGACTCATCAGATACATATAACACTTGCTGAAGTTATCACTTAAATATTTCTAGGTCTGTAGTGACTATATCTGTAAAGAATGCAGTGTGGGATTTTTTTTTTCAGCATATTTAAGTTTTTTAATAGTTAAACCACAGATGTAGAAAATAAAAGAATTCAAACTATTAGCAACAAATAAAATTGTACCAGTGGACTTTGGCAAAATTTTATAAAATTATAATCATTTCAATTATAATCACTGTTAAAGAATGCTTTAGAAAACAATCCCTTAAGTCCTATCTATCCTTCTGAATGTGTTACTTTCCTGAACTGTGCCATATTTGTGTATTTTAAACATATATTATTATTATACTGCCTGTGATTTTTAGAGTGTAGATGTTCAGAATTGAGCGTTCATCTTGGTATATATTTCCTTTGACCAGTATGAAGTATCCTTCCTTATCGTTTTTGATGACTTTTGGTTGAAAGTTGATTTTATTCAATATTAGAATGGCTACTCCAGCTTGTTTCTTGGGACCATGTGTTTAGAAAATTATTTTCCAACCTTTTACTTTGAGGTAGTGTCTGCTAATCTATGTCTTTTTATTGGGGAATTGAGTCCACTGATTTTGAGAGATATTAAGGAAAAGTAGTTGCTACTTCCTGTTATTTTTGTTGTTAGAGGTGGTATTGTGTTTGTGTGGCTATCTTCTTTTGGGTTTGTTGAAAGATTACTTTCTTGCTTTTTCTAGGGTGTAGTTTCCCTCATTGCATTGGTGTTTTCCATCTATTATCTTTTGTAGGGCTGGATTTGTGTAAAGATATCATGTAAATTTGGTTTTGTCATGGATTATCTTGTTTTCTCCATCTATGGTAATTGAGAGTTTTGCTGGGTATAGTAGCCTGGGCTGTCATTTGTGTTCTCTTAGGGTCTGTATGACATCTGCCCAGGATCTTCTAGCTTTCATAGTCTCTGGTGAGAAGTCCGAGGTAATTCTGGTAGGTCTGTCTTTATATGTTACTTGACCTTTTTCCATTACTTGCTTTCTTTGGTGCATTTTGTGTTTTGATTATTATGTGATGGGAGGAATTTCATTTCTGGTCCAGTCTATTTGGAGTTCTGTAGGTTTTCTGCATGTTCATGGACATCTCTTTCTTTAGGTTAGGGAAGTTTTCTTCTATAATTTTGTTGAAGATGTTTATTGGCCCTTTAAGTTAGGAATCTTCACTCTCTTCTATATCTATTATCTTTAGGTTTGGTCTTCTCATTGTGTAGTGGGTTTCCCTGATGTTTTGGGTTAGGAGCTTTTTGCATTTTGCATTTTCTTTGACTGTTGTGTCAATGTTTTCTATGGTTATCTTCTGCACATGAGATTCTCTCTCCTATATCTTGTATTTTGTTGGTGATGCTTGCATGTATGACTCCTGATCTCTTTCCTAGGTTTTCTATCTCCAGGATTGTCTCCCTTTGTGATTTCTTTATTGTTTCTATTTCCATTTTTAGATCCTGAATGTTTTTGTTCATTTCCTTTGCCTGTTTCATTGTGTTTTCCTGTAATTCATTAAGGGATTTTTGTATTTCCTCTCTAAGGGCTTCTACATGTTTACCTTTGTTTTCCTGTATTTCTATAAGGGAGTTATTTATGTCCTTCTTAAAGTCCTCCATCATCATCTTGAGAAGTGATTTTAGGCATGAATCTTGCTTTTATGGTCTGATGATGTACCCAGGACATGCTATGATGGGAGAATTGGGTTCTGATGATGCCAAGTAACCTTGGTTTCTGTTGCTTATGTTCTTGTGCTTGCTTCATGCCATCTGATTATTTCTAGTGCTACCTGTCCTTGCTATATCTTACAGGAGTCTGTCCTTCCTGTCATACTGGTTGTGTCAGAACTCCTCAAGGACCTCTGAGATCCTGTGATCCTGAGATCCTGGGTGTGACAGAGCTCTTGGGAGTCAAGCTGCCTCTGGCACCCACAGATCCAGGTTTGACCAAGCTCCTGTGATCCTGTGATCCTGGATGTGTTAGAGTGCCTGGGAGTAGAGCTATTTCTGGGTGTTGTGGGACTGGCTTCGGAGTTCATGTCCAAGGTCTGCTCAGGGCACCGGCCCAGACCAGAAGAAGCCCATGCCACTGGTTGGGTAGGGTTCCTGTATCCCTAGATCCCACTGGTTCCAGTTACTCCTGGTGTTGGGGCAGATATTGTGTCCTCCTCACCTCTGATACTATGATCCTGGGCATGTTAGAGTACCTGAGAGTGGAGCTTCCTCTGGGTGTTGTCGGACTGGCTGTGGAGGTCACCCCCAAGGTCTGCCAAACTTTTCAAAGAAGGTTCTTGAATACCTCAGACATGTCCTTTAAAAGTGCATGTTAGCTGGGCATAGTGGCTCTTACCTTTAATCACAGCATACAAGAGGTAGAGGCAGACAAATCTCTGTAAGTTTTGGGTAAGCCTAGACTACATAGCAAGTTTCAGGACAGCCAAAACTCTATAACTAGATCTCCCTCCTGGTCTTCACCTGCTTGGGGGCAAATAAATCTGTCTCCTCCTCTCTCTCAACACTGTATATTCTGTAGGATTCCCAGGAGATCTGCTGCAATGAGGGCAACAGTCTACAGGGTTTCCAGGAGACTTGCTGCAGCCAACGCAACAGTCTGCAGGCTCCCAGGAGATCTGCTGCAGCCAGGGCAACAGTGTGCAAGTCTCTCAGGAGATTGGCTGCAGCTAGGGCTACATATTCCCCAGAAGATTTGTAGCAACCGAGGGACACAAGGAGGCAGGCTCCACACAGAGTCACCCAGGCCAACTAACACCAAAGATAACTAGATGGTGAGAGGCAAGCATAAGATCATAAGCAATAGAAGCCAATATACTTTGACACCATAAGAACCCAGCTCTCCCACTACAGCAAGCCATAAATACCCCAATACACCTGAAAATAATGATACTGACCTAAAATCCTATCTCATGAAGATAATAGAGACATTTAAGGAGGATATAAATAATTCACATAAAGAAATACAGGAAAACACAGTAGAACAGGTAGAAGCCCTTAAAGAGGTAACAAATCCCTGCAAGAAATACAGGAAAATGCAATAAAACAGGTGAAGGAATTAAACAAAATGGTTCAAGACCTAAAAATAGAAGTAGAAACAAAGAAATTATAAATAGAGGCAACTCTGGAAATGGAAAACCTAGGAAAGATGTCAGGAGCTACAGGTGCAAGCATCACCAACAGAATATGAGAGATAGAAGAGAGAGAATATCAGGCATAGAAGATATCATAGAAGATATTGACACAACGGTCAAAGAAAATACAAAGCATAAAAAACTCCTAACCTGAAACATCCAGGAAATCCAGGAAAAAAAATATGAAAAGACCAAACCAAAAACTAAAAGGAACAGAAGAGAGCAAAGATGCCCAGTTCAAAGGAACAGAAAATATCTTCAACAGATTCATAGAATAAAACTTCCCCAACCTAAAGAAAGAGATGCCCATAAACATATAAGCCTATATGTTAGAAGCTTATAGAATAGCAAAAAGATTAGACCAAAAAAGAAAATCCTCCCATCACATAATAATCAAAACACTAAATGCACAGAACAAAGAAATAATATTAAAAGCTTAAAGGGGAAAGGCCAAATAACATATAATGGCAGACCTATCAGAATTACACCAGACTTCTCAACAGAGACTTTAAAAGCCAGAAAATCCTGGACAGATGTCATGCAGACCCTCAGAGAACACAAATGCCAGCCCAGGCTACTATACCCTACAAAACTCTCAATCATCATAGATGGAGAAACACAAATTTTCCATGATAGAGGATTCTTGAAGGAAAACTCCAACACAAGGAGAGTATCTACACCAAAGGGGGGGGGAGGGAAACACAAGAAATTAATCATCTTACAACAAACCTAAAAGGAGAGAATCACACACACACATAATTTCACTTTCAACAAAAAACACAAGAACTAACACTCATATGTCTTTAATATCTCTCAACATCAACGGATTCAATTCCCCAGTAAAAAGACATAAGCTAACAAACTGGATATGCAAGCAGGATCCAGCACTTTGCTGTATTCAATAAACACACATCAATGACAATGACAGACACTACCTCAGAGTAAAAGGCTAGAAAAAAATTTTCCAAGCAAATGGTTCCAAGAAACAAGCAGGAGTTGGCAATCCAATATCCAATACAATAGACTTTCAACTAAAAGTTATCAGAAAAGAAGGGGAAGGACACTTCATATTCTTGGTGAAAATATTCACCAAGAAGAAATCTCAATTCTGAACATATATGCCTGAAGTGCAAGGGCACCCACATTCACAAAAGAAACTGTACTAAAGCTCAAAACACACATGGAACCCCACAAAATAATAATGTGAGACTTCAACAACCCACTCTCAACAATGGAATGATCATTGAAACAGAAACTAAACAGAGACACAATGAAGCTGATAGAAGTTATGAGCCAAATGGATTTAACAGATATATACAGAAAATTTCACCATAAAACAAAAGAATATCCCTTCTTCTCAGCACCCCACAGTACTTTCTACAAAACTGACTGTATAATCAATCACTAAACAAGCCCCAACAGATACAAGAAGATTGAAATAATCCCATGCATCCTATCAGATCACCACAGACAAAGGCTAGACTTCAATAACAACAAAAACAACAGAAAGCCCACATACTCATGAAAACAAACAAACAAAAACACCCTCTCTACTTAATGATAACTTGGTCCGGGAAGAAATAAAGAAAGAAATTAAAGATTTTTGAGAATTAAATAAAAACAAAGACACAGCATACCCAAACATATTGAACACAATGAAAGCAGTGCTAAGATGAACATTCATAGCACCATGTGCCCTGATAAAGAAGATCCTACACTAGCAACTTAACAGCACACCTGAAAGCCCTAAGGAAAGAAGAAGCAAACACACCCAAGAGGAGTAGATGGCAGGAAATAATCAAACTCAGGGCTGAAATCAACCAAAGAGAAACAAACCAAAAAATCAACAAAACCAGGAGTTGGTTCTTTGAGAAAATCAACAAGACAGATAAACTCTTAGCTAGACTAATAGGAGGACACAGAGACTGTATCCAAATCAACAAAATCAGAAGTGAAAGGGAGAAATAACAACAGACACTGAAGAAATTAAAAAAATCATCAGATCTTACTACAAAAGCCTATATTCAACAAAACTTGAAAATCTAGGTGAAATGGAACACTTTTTAGACAGATACCACATACTAAAAGTAAATCAAGTGTAGGTAAACTATCCAAACAGGCCCATATTCCCTAAGGAAATAGAAGAAGTCATTATAATCCTCTCAACCAAAAAATCCCAGGCCAGGTGGCTTTAGTGCAGAATTCTATCAGACCTTCAAAGAAGAGCTAATACCAAACTATTCCATATAACAGAAAAAGAAGGAACACTACCTAATTCATTCTATGAAGCCATAGTTACTCTGTTATCTAAACCACACAAAGACCCAACAAAGAAAGAGAACTTCAGACCAATTTCACTAATGATACTCAATAAAATTCTTGAAAATTCTTGAAAACTGAATCCAAGAACAGATCAAAACCATCATTCACCAGAATCAAGTAGGTTTTATCTCAGGGGCACAAGAATGGTTCAATATATGAAAGCAAATCCATTAACGTAATCCAGTATATAAACAAACTCCAAGAAAAAAAAAATCACATGATCATCTCATTAGATGCTGAAAAAGCAGTTGACAAAAAAACCTGCCCCTTTATGTTAAAAGTATTGGAGAGATCAGGAATCCAAGCCCTTACCTAAACATTATAAAAGTAATATATAGCAAACCATCAGCCAATATCTTGTATTAAAGAATCTGAACTATGTTTTACAAGACCAAAGGAGACCTGGACAATTATAAGTACACTTTCCCAGTATGGGGAGTATAGACATAAGCTCAGAAGAGGGGACTTGTACTCACACTTTTCTAATAGCTTGATGGATGGAAAGGGTTTTAATTAAATTAGGATTGCCAGGAATTGAAAATGCATAGTATTTTATCAACACAGGGATGTGTGTGTGAGTGTGATCAAAGGCTGGGGTTCCTTTTTGAAAATTGGATTTGTGTTTAATACTATTTAAGGTCATGCAAACAGTAATGTCTACATTTCATGTGCTTCTCCTTACAGGATTCCATCCCTGTTCAACCACTTCATACATCTTCATCAGCTTTGGCTGCTGTATATAAAGCACAGGACTGTCTATTTCAGTCAATGCTAAGTCTTGGAGCAGGAAGGAGGACAAAGGTAAAATCTTGATTTTCTATTCTCTATCTTTTATCTCAAATGTGATAATTTAGATGAGACTTAAAACAATTGCTAGAAAGGTTTATTGGGGTGTTGTAGAGTTCTGTCTTTTTTACATCTAGTTCTTCAAAACAGGTACATACAATTATCCATTATACATCTTTGGAGCCATAAAAGTGAGCTTCAAGTGCAGCAGTGTTGTAGAAAGTCACTCAGGGCATTCTGCTGATCTATCTACTCACATTCTCTCATCACTCAGACTCAGACTTCAGTTTACAACTTTGAGCTCACTTCTTTATTCCTACTAGTTATCTGGTCTCAAATTTCTTTTAGGGGACTGTGACTTATCTTGCTGCTCATCAATTCTATGACTTTTCTTTCTTTTAGTTTTGCACATCCAGTTCCAATCTGAGAAACACTCGTTGAGCTACCACACTCTATTTAAAGAGACTCATTATCTTAGTAGATATAGGAAACTAGAACATACAATAGAACCCCAATCTCCAAATTATGATTGGCCTCTCTATAGGCAGTAAAGGTTGAAGTAAACAAGACAAAACAAATCAAGAGTCTCATTTCAAAGGGAATAAAAGATAGTTTACTCTGGAGCCAAATTTGAGTGACTATAATTTGAGTGAATCTGTTTTTTTTTTTATTGTTATTGTTGTTACTATTGCTGTTATTGTTTTTCATATTCCCTTTAGGTGAACACTCCAGAATTCCAGTTAATTTTTTCATTTGTCTCTTGGACTTATATGACATATTTAGTTAAATATTTACATTTGGAGACCTTATGAGGATCATTCATTTTTTTATTGGATATTTTCTTTATTTACATTTTAAATGTTATCCCCTTTCCTGGTTTCCCCCTCCTGGAAATCCCCTATCCCATCACCCTTCCCCCTGCTTCTATGAGGGTGTTCCCCTACCCACCCACCCATTCCCGCCTCCTTGCCCTCGATTCCCTACACTGGGCATCTATTGAGCCTTCATAGGACCAAGGACCTCTCCTCCCATTGATGCCTGACAAGGCCACCCTCTGCTATACATGCAGCTGGAGCCATGTGTACTCCTTGGTTGGTGGCTTAGTCCTTGGGAGCTCTGGGGGATCTGGTTGGTTGATAATGTTGTTCTTC
>JADRCH010007381.1:0-25598 GCA_019843965.1 Rhynchomys soricoides | reverse complement strand
CAGCAGAGTGATAACTAGTGTGACTTCTGACGATGTGTGGCCCAACTTCTCCCTTTATCTCTATTTAGCACAAGATTGGGGGGTACTCACTTGATATATGCAGTGGCTGCTCCTTACTAGAGCAATCATGCTTGTAGCTGCCATATATTAGAACTAAGTATTTACCACAGTCATTTATTTACTACTTGAAGACTCAAAGTAATGTTTTCCTTATTTAGGGTAAAGACAAATTACCATGGTGTGGAAGCAGGTGGTGGTAGCAAGCTAGAAAGCGTAAACTTGGCTAATGAGGACACTAAATGTCAGATAGTGGAGCTCAGTGGCTCTTCTCTCCAGTATTGATAACATAGTCTTTTCTTTTCTTTTTATTTCCCCCAGAGGTTCTCTCTCTCTCTCTTAATTGGATATTTTATTTATTTACAATTCAAATGTTATCCCCTTTCCTGGTTCACTGCCCACCCTGGAAACCCCATCCCATCCTCCCTAACCCTGCTTCGTGGTCACCCACCTGCCCACACATTTCTACACGCCCATCCAGGCATTCCCCTATACTGGGGCATCAAGCCTTCCCAGAACCAATGGCCTCTCCTCCCATTGATGTCTAACAAAGCCATCCTCTGCTCCATATGCAACTAGAGCCCTAGGACTCTCCATGTGTATTCTTTGGTTGGTTGTTTAAATCTTGGGAGCTCTGGGAAATCTGGTTGGTCAATAATGTTGTTCTTCCTATGGGTTTCAAACCCTTCAGCTCTTCCGTCCTTTCACTAACCCCTCCATTGGGGACCCCACGCTCAGTTCAAGGGTTGGCTGCAAACGTCTGTCTTTGTATTTGCCAGGATCAGGCTGTTATCAGCAAGCACTTCATGGCATCTGCCATAGTGTCTGGGCTTGGTGTCTGTATATGGGATGAATCCCCAGGTAAGGCAATCTCTGATAGGCCTTTTCTTCAGTGTCTTGTCCACACTTTGTCTCAGTATTTTGTTCCCTTTTCTAAGAAGGACCAAAGTATCCACACGTTGGTCTTCTTCTTGAGCTTCACATAGTCTTTGAATTGTATGTTGGGTATTCCATGCTTTTAGGCTACTATCCACTTACTACTGAGTGCAAACCATGTACATCCTTTGTGACTGGGTTACCTTACCCATGATAATATTTTCTAGTTCAATCCATTTGTCTAAAAATTTCATGAATTCATTGTTTTTAATAGCTGAGTAGTATTCCATTGTGTAAATGTACCACCTTTTCTATATCCATTCCTATGTTGAAGGATATCTGGGTTTCTTCCAGCTTCTGGCCATGAACATAGTGAAGCATGTGTCCTTGTAATATGTTGCAGTATCTTTTGGATGTATGCCCAGGAGTGGTATAGCTGGGTACTCAGGTAGGACTATGTTCAAATTGTTAAGGAAACACCAGACTGATTTCAGAGTGGTTGTACCAGCATGCAATACCACCAACAATGGAGGAGTTTTCCTCTTTCTCCACATGCTTGCCAGCATCTGCTGTCACCTGAGTTTTTGTTCTTAGCTATTCTAATTGCTGTGAGGTGGAATCACAAGGGTGCTTTGATTTGAATTTCTCTGGTGACTAAGGATGTTGAACATTTCTTTAGATACTCCTAGGCCATTTGAGTTTCCTTATTTGAGAATTCTCTGTTTAGCTCTGTACTCTATATGTTAAAGTTTATTTGGTTCTCTGGAGTCTAACATCTTGAGTTCTCTGTATATATTTAATATTAGCTTTCTGTTGAATGTAGAATTGGTAAAGATCTTTTCCTAATCTGTTGATTGCTGTTTTGTCCTATTGACAGTATCCTTCACTTGACAGAAGCATTGCAATTTTATGAGGTCCCATTTGATGACTATTGATCTTAGAGTATAAGTCATTGGTTTTCTGTTCAGGAAATTTTCCTCTATGCCCATGTATTAGAGGTTCTTCCCCACTTTCTCTTCTATTAATTTCAGTGTATCTGGTTTTATGTGGAGGTCCTGGATTCAATTGGACTTGAACATTGTAGAAGGGGGTAAGAGTGGATCTATTTGCATTCTTAAACATGCTGACCTCCATTTGAACCAGTACCATTTGTTAAAAATGCTGGTTTTAGTTCCTTCATCAAAGATCAAGTGACCATAGTTGTGTGGGTTCATTTCTGGGTCCTCAGTTCTGTTTGCGTGAACTTTCTGCCTGTCTCTGTACCAATATCATGCAGTTTTTTTTTTTAAAAGAAATCACAATTGCTTTATAATACAGCTTGAGATCAGGTATGGTGATTCTCCAAGAATATTTTATTGTTGAGAATAGTTTTCACTATCCTGAGTTTTTTGTTATTCCAAATGAATTAGCAAATTGCTCTTTGAAGAAACTCTATGAAGAATTGAGTTGGAATTTTGATGGGGATTGTATTGAACCTGTAGATTGCTTTTGGCAAGATGGACATTTTTAGTATAATAATCCTGCCAATCAATGAGCATGGGAGATCTTTCCATCTTCTGAGATCTTCTTCATTTTTTTTTCAGAGATTGAACTTCTTGTCATGCAGATCTTTCACTTGCTTTTTTAGAGTTGCTCCAAGGTATGCAGTATTATTTGTGACTATTGTGAAGGATGTTGTTTCCCCAATTTCTTTCTCAGCCTGTTTATTCTTTCAGTAGAGGAAGGCTACTGATTGGTTTGAGTTACTTTTATGTCCAGCCACTTAGCTGAAGTAGTTTATTAGGATTTGGAGTTCTTTGATGGGATTTCTGGAGTCACTTAAGTATACTATCATATTATCTGCAAATAGTGATATTTTGTCTTCTTTCTTTACAATTTGTATCCCTTTGATCTCCTTTTTGTTGTCTAATTGCTCTAGCTAGAACTTCAAGTACTATACTGAATAGATAGAGAGATAGGGGGCAGCCTTGTCTAATCCATGATTTTAGTGGGATTGCTTCAAGTTTCTCTCCATTTAGTTTGATGTTGGCTACTGATTTGCTGTATATTGCTATTACTGTGTTTAGGTATGGGCTTTGAATTCCTGATCTTTCCAAGATTTTTATCAAGAAGAGATATGGAATTTTGTCAAATGCTTTCTCAGCATCTATTGCAGTTATCATGCGGGGTTTATTTTTCTTTGAATTTGTTTATATAGTGGATATCATTGATGGATTTCCATGTATACAACTATCCCTTCATTCCTGAGATTAAGCCTACCTGATCATGGTGGATGTTCATTTTGATATGTTCTTGGATTCAGTTTCCAAGGATTTTATTGGGTATTTTTACATCAATTTTCATATTGAAATTGGCCTGAAGTACTCTTTCTTTGTTGGGTCTTTATGTGGTTTAGGTTTAAGCATAATTGAGGCTTCATAGAACAAGTTGAGTAGTACTCCTTCTGTTTCTATGTTGTTTAATAGTTTGAAGAGTATTGGTATTAGGTCTTCTTTGAAGGTTTGATAGAATTCTTCACTAAACTGAATTGTTCCTAGAATTTTTTTGTTTTTTGGTTTTTTTTTGTTTGTTTGTTTGGAGACTTTTAATGATGGCTTCTATTTCTTTAGGAGTTATGGGACTGTTTAGATATTTTTTTCTTATCCTGATTTAATTTGTTACTTGGTTTCTGTCTAGAAAATTGTCCAATTCATCCAGAAATTCCAGTTTTGTTGAGTATAGGCTTTTGTAGTAGGATTTGATGATTTTGTTTTTAATTTCCTCAGATCCTGCTGTTATGTCTCCCTTTTCATTTCTGATTTTGCTAATTTGGATATTTTCTCTGTGCTCTCTCGTTAGTCTGGCTAAGGGCTTATCTGTATTATTGATTTTCTCAAAGAACTAGCTTATGGATTTATTCATTGTGTAGTTCTTTTTGTTCATTGTTGATTTTAGTTGGGAATTTGATTATTTCTTGCCATTGTTTCCTCTTGGGTGTATTAGATTCTTTTTGTTCTAGAGCTTTCAGGTGTGCTGTCAAGCTGCTAGTGTATGTTTTCTTCAGTTCCTTTATGTAGGCACTTAGATCTTTGAATTTTCTTCTTAGCACTGCTTTCATTGTGTCCCATAAGTTTCAGTATTTTGTGCCTTCCTTTTAATTGAATTCTGAAAAGCCTTTAATTTATTTCTCCCTTTCTTCTTTGACCAAGTTATCATTGAGCAGAACATTGTTCAGCTTCCATGTGTATGTGGGCTTTCTGTTTTTTTTTTGTTTGTTTGTTTGTTTGTTTTTAATATATATATATTGAAGACAAGTCTTAGTCTGTGATGCTCTGATAGGATGTATGGTATTATTTCAATCTTCTTTTATCAGGTTAGGTCTGTTTTGTGACAAAATATATGGTCAGTTTTGGAGACGGTAGCATGAGGTACTCAGATAAAGCTATATTTTTTGTTTTAGGATGAAATGTTGTATACATATCTCTTTAATCCATTTGGTTAATAACTTCTGTTAGTTTCACTGTGTCTCTGTTTAGTTTCTGTTTCCATGATCTGTCCATTGATGAGAGTGGGATGTTGAAGTCTCCCACTATTACTATGTATTGTGCAATATATGCTTTGAGCTGTAGTAAATTGTGTTTTATAAATGTGAGTGCCCTTGCATTTGGAGCATAGATGTTCAGAAATGAGAGTTCATCTTGGTATATTTTTCTTTGAGAAGAATGAAGTATCCTTATCTTTTTGATAACTTTTTATTGTTATTTGATTAATATTTGCTTTTATTCAATATTCAAATGGCTACTCTAACTTGTTTCATGGGACCATTTGCTTGGAATTTTTTTTTTCCCCCATCCTTTGGAGTATCTGTCTTTGTCACTGAAGTACTGTTCCTGTATGCAGCAAAATGCTGAATCCTGCTCATATATCTACACTGTTAGCTTTTATCTCTTTATTCTGGAATTAATTCCATTAATGTTAAGAGCTATTAAGGAATAATGATTGTTGCTTCCTGCTATTTTTGTTGTTAGAAGTGGAATGATGTTGGTATTACTATCTTCTTTTGGGTTTGAGGAAAGAAGATTACTTTCTTGTTTTTCTAGGGTGTAGTTTACCTCCTTTTGTTAGGATTTTCCATCTATTATCATTTGTAGGGCTGAATTTGTGGAAAGATATTGTGTAAATTTGTTTCTGTGATGGAAAATCTTGGTTTCTCCATCTATGATAATTGAAAGTTTTTCTGGGTATACTATCCTGGCCTGGCATTTGTCTTCTCTTATGGTCTGTATGAGATTTACCCAGAATCTTCTGACTTTTCTAACCTCTGGTGAGAAGTCTGGTCTAATTTTGATAGGTCTGCACTTATATGTTACTTGAACTTTTTCCCTTACTGCTTTTAATATTCTTCCCTTGTTTATTGCATTTAGTGTTTTGATTATTATGTGATGGGAGGAATTTCTTTTCTGGTCCAGTCTATGGAGTTCTGTAGGCTCTTTTTATGTTCACGGGAATCTCTTTCTTTGGCTTAGAGAAGTTTTCTTCTATGATTTTGTTGAAGATATTTACTGGTCCTTTAAGTAGGGAATCTTCATTCTCTTCTATACTTATTATGCTTAGATTCTATCTTCTTATTGTACCCTGGATTTACTGGATGTTTTGGGTTAGGAGCTTTTGGCATTTTGCGTTTCTTTGACTGTTGTGTCAATGTTTTCTATGGCATCTTCCGCACCTGAGATTCTCTCTTTCAACTCTTGTATTCTATTGGTGATGCTTCATCTATGACTCCTGATTTCTTTTTTAGGTTTTCTAACTCCAGGATTGTCTCCCTTTGTGATTGCTTTACTGTTTCTATTTTTTAGCTCTTGGATGGTTTTGTTCATTTCCCTCATCTGTCTGATTGTGTTTTCCTATAATTCGTTAAGGGGTTTTTGTGTTTCCTCTTTAAGGTCTTCTAGTTGTTTACTTGTATTCTCTTGTATTTCTTTAAGGGAGTTATTTATTTCCTTCTTAAAATCTTCTATCATTCTCTTGAGATGTGATTTTAAGTCTGACTCTTCCTTTTCTGGTGTTTTGGGGGTATCCAGGGCTTGCTGTGGTGGGAGAGCTGGGATCTGATGATGCCAAGTAGCCTTGGTTTCTGTTCCTTAAGTTCTTGCCCTTGGCTTTCACCATCTGGTTATCTCTGGTGTTAGCTGGTCTTCTCTCTCTGATTGTGGCTTATCATTCCTGCATGCCTAGGTACTCCTTGAAAACCAGTTCCCTCTTAGAGGAATTTGGGTTTGGAGAGCTGTGGTGTAGGGTCAGCTCTGGGGTGCAGAGAGAAACCAGAAGGATCTAGTCCCCAGCTGTCCCTTTTTCCTGTGTCTTGATGGCTCTGCAAGGGTCTCTCTTGGTCTACTGAATTTGAAAAGAAGTGATGGTCTTGCCTGTGCTTGAAGGTATGTCAGCACTCCTTGGATACCAGCTCTCTCCAGGCACTATTTGTGTATGGAGCCCTGTGTCAAAGGATCTGCTCCCCGGTCACCGAACGAAACTAGAAGCCCACTCTTCAGTCCCTGTATTATGGGTATTGCAGGTGGGTCTCTCTGAGAAAGACACTCAGAGAGTGTCCCCACACTCCTGGGGGCTAGGTTTCTCCCAGGCTAGCTTTCTCCCAGGGCAATTTGGTTATGGAACCCTGCTGGCCGAGACACAGATGGAAACTGGAAGGTTCCTTCACCCAGGCTGTTTCTCAATCTCTGTGTTGAAAGCAGTGTTAAGAGGAAAACTCATAGCTCTGAATGCCTCCAAAAAGAAACTGGAGAGAGCACATACTAGCAGCTTAACAGAATACCTAAAAGCTCTAGAAAAAAATGAAGCTAATACACCCAAGAGGAGCAGAAGCCAGGAAATAATCAAATTAAGGGCTGAAATCAAACAAGTAGAAACTAAAAGAACTATACAAAGAATCAACAAAATAGGAGCTGGTTCTTTGAGAAAATCAACATGATAGATAAACCCTTAGTAAGACTAACTAGAGGGCACAGAGACAGTATCTAAATTAACAAAATTAGACATGAAAAGGGAGATATAACAACCGATTCTGAGGACATTAAAAAAATCATCAGATACTACTACAAAAGTCTATATGCCACAAAATTGGGAGATCTTGATGAAATGGACAAGTTTCTGGACAGATACCAAATACCAAAGTTAAGGCAGGATCAGATAAACCATCTAAACAGTCCCATAACCCCTAACGAAATAGAACCAGTCATTCAAAATCTCCTAACCAAAAATAGCCCAGGACCACATGGGTTCAGTCCAGAATTCTATCAGACCTTCAAAGAAGACCTAATACCAATAGTCTTCAATCTATTCCACAAAATAGAAACAGGAGGAATACTACTTAATTTATTCTTTGAGGCCACAGTTACACTGATACAAAAACCTCACAAAGACCCAGCAAAGAATGAAAACTTCAGACCAATTTTCCTTATGAATATCGATTCAAAAACACTCTGTAAAATTCTCCAAATGAAATCGAAGAACACATCAAAATGATCATTCACCATGACCAGGTAGGCTTCATCCCAGGGATGCAGGGATGGTTCAATACCTGGAAATCCATCAATGTAATCCACTACATAAACAAACTCAAAGCAAAAACCACATGCTCATTTCATTCGATGCTGAAAAAGCATTTGACAAAATTCAACACCCCTTCATGATAAAAGTCTTGGAAAGATCAGGAATTCAAGGAGCATACCTTAACATAGTAAAAGCAATATACAGCAAACCAAAGGCCAAAATCAAACTAAACAGAGAGAAACGTGAAGCAATCCCACTAAAATCAGGGACTAGACAATGCTGCCCTCTCTCTACCTATCTATTCAATATAGTACTTAAAATTCTAGCTAGAGCAATTAGACAACAAAAAGGAGGTCAAAGGGATACAAATTGGAAAGGAAGGAATCAAAATATCACTATTGGCAGATGATATAATCATTTACTTAATCGACCTGGAAAACTCCACCAGAGATCTGCTACAGCAGATGAACAACTTCAACAAAGTGACCTGATAAAAAATTAACTGAAGCAAATCATTAGTCTTCCTATACTCGACAGATAAAAATGCTGAAAAAGAAATGAGGGAAATGACACCTTTCACAATTGTCACAAATAATATAGAGTATCTTGGTTTGACTCTAGCCAAACAAATGAAAGTTCTGTATGACAAAAACGTCAAGTCTCTGAAGAAAAAAAAATGAAGACCTCAGAAGATGGAAAGATCTCCCATGTTCATGGATTGGCAGGATGAATATAGTAAAAATGGCCATCCTGTCAAAAGCAATCTACAGATTCAATGCAATCCTGATCAAAATTCCAACTAAATTCTTCATAGACTTAGAAAGAACAATTCTCAAATTCATATGGAATAACAAAAAACCCAGGATAGCAAAAACTATTCTCAACAATAAAAGGACTTCTGGTATTGTTACAGCAACAGGCAGGTAGATCAAAGGAATAGAATTGAAGACCCTGAAATGAACCCACACACTTAGGTCACTTCATCCTTGACAAAGGAGCTAAAACCATCCTGTGAAAAAAAAGACAGAATCCTCAAAAAATGGTGCTTGTTCAATTGGTGGTCTACATGTAGAAGATTGCAAATTGATCCATTCCTATCTTCCTGTACGAAGCTCAACTCAAAGTGGATCAAGACCTCCACATAAAACCAGATATACTGAATCTAATAAAAGACAAAGTGAGGGGAAAGTCTCTAACACATGTGCACAGGGGAAAAGTTCCTGAACAGAACACCAGTGGCTTTTGCTCTAAGATCAAGAATCGTCAAATGGGACCTCTTGGAATTACAAAGCTTCTGTCAGGCAGTGGGCACTGTAAATAGGACAAAATGGCTACCAACAGATTGGGAAAAGATCTTTTCCAATCCTACATCTGACAGATGGATGATATCCAATATATACAAAGAATTCAAAAGTTAGACTCCAGAGAACCAAATAATCCTATGAAAAAGTGGAGAACAGAGCTAAACAAGAGAATTCTCAACTGAGGAAACTCACAGGGCTAAGCACCTAAAGAAATGTTCAACATCCTTAGTCATCAGGGAAATGCAAAGCAAAACAACCCTAGGATTCCAGCTCATACCAGTCAGAATGGCTAAGATCAAAAACTCAGGAGACAGCAGATATTGGTTAGGATGTGGAAAAAGAGGAAAACTCCATTGCTGGTGGGATTGCAAGCTTATACAACCTCTCTGGAAATAAGTTTGCCGGACCCTCAGCAAAATGAACATAATACTACCTGAGGACCCAGCTATTTCACTCCTGGGCGTATACCTAGAAGATTCTCCAACATGTAATTAAGACACATGCTCCACTATGTTCATAGCAGCCATATTTATAATAGCCAGAAGCTGGAAACAACCCAGATGTCCCTCCACAGAGGAATGGATACAGAAAATGTGGTACATTTACACAATAGAATACTACTCAGCTATTAAAAACAATGACTTCATGAAATTCGCAGGCAAATGGATGGAACTTGAAAATATCATCCTGAGCGAGGTAACTCAGTCACAAAAGAATGCACACGGTATATACTCATTGACAAGTGGTTATTAACCCAAAAGTTCCGAATACCCAAGAGTCCTTTCACAGCAACCATTGGGCTGTGCTTGAGGTCCCAGATGGAGGAGTTGGAGAAGAGATTGAAGGAGCTGAGGGAGTTTGCTGCCGCCCCATGGAAGGAGGAACACTGGCAACTGGCCTGACCTCTAGATGATCCAGGAGGCTGGATCACCAAGCAAAGAATACACATGGTGGAACCCATGGTGCTGGCCACATATGTTGCAGAGGAGGGTCTTATTAGCCATCAGGGGGAGGAGATGCCCTTGGGTCTGATTGTGTTAAATGCCTCAGTATAGGAGAATGCCAAAGAAGGAATATGAGAGTAGGTGGGTGGGTAGGTGGCTGGGGGAATGTTTATATTATATGTTGTAGCATCTTCTGGGTATATGCCCAGGAGTAGAATAGCTAGGTTCTCAGGTAGTATTATGTTCATTTTTTAGAGGGTTTGCCAAACTGATTTCCAGAAAGGTTTTATAAGCTTACAATCCCACCAGCAATGGAAGAGTGTTCCTCTTTTTCCACATCATCCCCAGCATCTGCTGTCACCTGAGTTTTTGATCTTAGCCATTCTGACTGGTGTGAGGTGGAATCTCAGGGATGCTTTGATTTGCATTTCTCTGATGACTAAGGATATTGAACATTTCTTTAAGTGCTTCTCAGCCCTATGAGTTTACTCAGTTGAGAATTATCTGTTTCGCTCTGCTCCTCATTTTTCGTAGGGTTATTTTGTTCTCCAGAGTCTAACTACTTGAATTCTTAGTATATATTGGATATTAGCCCTCTATCGTATGTAGAATTGGTAAAGATATTCTCCTAATCTGTTGGTTGCCATTATGTCCTATTTATTGTGTCCTTTGCCTGACAGAAGCTTTGCATTTTCACGAGGTCCCATTTGTCATTCTTGATCTTAGAACATAAACCATTGATGTTTTGTTCAGGAACTTTTCTTCTGTGCCCATGTGTTCAAGACATTTCACCAATTTCTCTACTATTAGAGTCAGTGTACCTAGTATTATATGGAGGTCCTTGACCCACTTGGACTTGAGCTTTGTACAGGGAGATAGGAAGGGATCAATTTGCATTTTTCTGCCTGTAGTCCACCTGTTGTTTTTCCACTGTATGATTTTAGCTCCTTTGTCAAAGATCAAATGACCTTAAGTGTGTGAGTTCATTTCTTTGTCTTCAACTCTATTCCATTGATCTATTGCCTGTCACTGTAACAATACCATGCAGTTTTTATCACTACTGCTCTGTAGTACAGATTGAGGTCAGGGAGGCTGATTCCCCTAGAAGTCCTTTTATTGTTGAGAATAGTTTTTGCTATCCTGGGTTTTTTGTTATTCTATGTGAATTTGAGAATTGCTCTTTCTAAGTCTATGAAGAATTGAGTTGGGATTTTGATGGGGATTACATTGAATCTGTAGATCGCTTTTGGCAGGATGGCCATTTTTACTATATTCATCCTGCCAATCCATGACCACGGGAGATCTTTCCATCTTCTTAGTTTTTCTTTGATTTCTTTCTTCAGAGACTTGAAGTTCTTGTTATATGTATCTTTCACTTGTTTGGTTAGAGTCACATCAAGATACTTTATATAGTTTGTGACAATTGTGAAGGGTGTCATTTCCCTAATTTCTTTCTCAGCCTGTTTATCCTTCGAATATAGGAAGGCTACTGATTTGTTAGAGTTAATTTTATATCCGGCCACATTGCTGAAGTTGTTTATCAGCTATAGCAGTTCTCTGGTAGAGTTTTTTAGGTCACTTAAGTATACCATCATATCATTTGCCAATAGTGATATTTTGATTTCTCTCTTTCCCATTTGTATCCCTTTGACCTCCTTCTGTTGTGTAATTACTCTAACTTCTAGTACTATATTGAATAGATAGGGAGAGAGAGGGCAGCCTTGCCTAGTCCCTGATTTTAGTGGGATTGCTTTGAGTTTCTCTCTATTTAGTTGAATGTTGTCCACTGGTTTGCTATATACTGCTTTTACTACATTTACGTATGGTCCTTGAATTCCTGATCTTTCCAGGATTTTTATCATGAAGAGATGTTTAATTTTTTCAAATCCTTTTTCAGCATCTAATTAAATGATCCTTTTTTTTTTTTTTTGAGTTTGTTTATGTAGTGGATTACATTGATGGATTTCTGGGTATTGAAACAACTCTTAATCCCTGGGATGAAGCCTACTTGATTGTGGTGAATGATTGTTTTGATGTGTTCTTGGATTCAATTTGTCAGAATTTTATTGATTATTTTTGCATAGATATTCATAAGGGAAATTGGTCTGATGTTTTCTTTCTTTTTTGGTTCTTTGTGAGATTTTTGTGTCAGTATAACTGTGGCCTCATATAATGAACTGGGTAGTGTTCATTCTGTTCTTATTTTGTGGAATAGAGTGAAGAGTATTGGTATTAAGTCTTCTTGGAAGGTCTGATAGAATTCTGCACTGAACCTATATGGTCCTGGGCTTTTTTTGGTTGGGAGGCTTTTAATGACTGCTTCTATTTCTTTAGGCATTATGGGACTGTTTAGATGGTTTGTCTGATCCTGACTTATGTTTGGTATCTGGTATCTGTCTAGAAAACTCGACCATTTCATCCAAATTTTCTAATTTTGTTGAGTATAGGCTTTTTTAGTAGGATCTGATATTTTTTTCCCATTTCCTCAGAATCTGTAGTTATATATCATTTTTCATTTCTAATTTTGTTAATTTGGATACTGTCTCTGTGCCCTCTGGTTAGTCTGGCTAAGGGTTTATCTATCTTGTTGATTTTCTCAAAGAACCAGCTCCTGGTTTTGTTGATTCTTTGTATAATTCTTTAAGTTTCTACTTGGTTGATTTTGGCCCTGAGTTTGATTATTTACTGCCTTCTCCTCTTTTGTGTATTAGCATCTTTTTCTTCTAGAACTTTCAGGTGTACTGTTAAGATGCTAGTATATGCTCTCTCCAGTTTCTTTTTGGAAATATTCAGAGTTATGAGTTTTCCTCATAACACTGCTTCCATTGTGTCCCATAGGTTTGGTATGTTGTACTTTCATTTTCATTAAGTTCTAGGAAGTCTTTACTTCCATTCTTTATTTCTTCATTGACCAAGTTTTCATTGAGTAGAGTGTTGTTCAGCTTCCATGTGTATGTGAGATTTTTGTTGTTGTGTTGGCATTGAAGACCAGCCTTAATCTGTAGTGATCTAATAGGAGGCATGGCATTATTTCAATCTTCTTATATCTGTTCAGGTTTGCTTTGTGACTGTTTATATGATCAATTTTGGAGAAGGTACCATGAGGTGTTGATAAGAAGGTATATTCTTTTGATTTAGGATGAAATGTTCTATAAATATCTGATAAACTCATTTGTTTCATAACATCTGTTAGTATTACTGTGTCTTTGTTGAGTTTCTGCTTCCAAGATTTGTCCATTGATGAGAGTGTGGTGTTGAAGTCTCCGGCTATTATTGTATGAGGTACAATGTGTGCTTTGAGCTTTAGTAAAGTTTTTTTTTTTAATGTGGGTGCCCTTGCATTTGGGGCATAGATGTTCAGAATTGAGAGTACTTCTTGGTAGAGTTTTCCTTATCTTTTTTGATGACTTTTTGGTGAAAGTCGATTTTATCCAATATTGGAATGGCTACTCCAGCCTGTTTTTTGGGACCATTTGCCTGCAAAATTGTTTTCCAGTCCTTTACTCTGCGGTAGTGTTTGTCTTGAACATGGAGATAAGTTTCCTGATTGCAGCAAAATGATCCAGACTGTCAACCTATGCCATTTTATTTGTGAATTGAGTCCAATGATGTTAAGAAATATTAAGGAATAGTAATTGTTGCTTCCTGTTATTCTCGATTTTATTTTCATGTTTTTGTAGTTATCTTCTTTTTAGTTTATGGAAAGATTATTTCTTCCTTTTCCTATGGTGTAGTTTCCCTCCTTGAGTTGGCATTTTCCATATATTATCCTATGTAGGGCTGGGTTTGTGGAAACATAAGGTGTAAATTTGGTTTTGTCATAGAATATTTTGGCTTCCTCATCTATGATTATTGAGAGTTTTGCTGGGTATAGCAGCCTGGGCTGGCATTTGTGTTCTCTTAGGATCTGTATGACATCTTCCCAGGATCTTATATCTTTCATATTCCCTGGTGAGAAATCTGGTTTAATTGTGATAGATCTGCCTTTATATGTTATTTGACCTTTTCCCCTTACTGCTTTTAATATTCTTTCCTTATTTTGTGTATCTGGTGTTTTGACTATAATGTGTCTGGAAGAATTTCTTTTCTGGTCCAATCTATTTGGAATTCTGTTGGCTTCTTGTATACTTATGTTCATCTCCTACTTTTTTTTATGGAAATTTTTTTCTATAATTTTGTTGAAGATATTTACTGGTCCTTTAAGTTGGGATTCTTCACTCTCTTCTATACCTATTATCCTTAGGTTCTTTCTTCTCATTGTATCCTGGATTTCCTGAATGTTTTGGGTTAGGAGCTTTTTGCATTTTGTGTTTTCTTTGACTGTTGTGTCAATGGTTTCTATGGTATCTTCCACACCTGAGATTCTCTCTTCTATCTCTTGTATTCTGCTGGTGATGCTTGCATCTATTACTCCTGATCTTTTTGCTAGGTTTTCTAGCTCCAGGGTTGTCTCCTTTTGTTATTTCTTTTGTTTCTATTTCTATATTCCTTGGATGGCATTCTTCATTTCCTTTGTCTGTTTGATTGTGATTTCCTGTAATTCAGCCTGTTTGATTGTGTTTTCCTGTAATTCTTTAATGGATTTTTTTTTTTTTTTTGGTGTGTGTTTCCTCTTTAAGGGCTTCTAGTTGTTTACCTGTGTTCTCTTGTATTTCTTAAGGGAGTTATTTATTTCCTTCTTAAAGTCTTTTATCATCATTATGACATGTGGTTTAAAACTGAGTCTTGCTTTTCTGGTGTGTTGGGGTATCCAGGGCTTGCTCTGGTGGGAGAGTTGTGTTCTGAAGATGCCAAGTAGCCTTGGTTTATGTTCCTTATGTTCTTGCCCTTGCCTTTTGCCATCTGGTTATCTCTCGTGTTAGCTAGTTTTACTCTGTCTGACTGTGGCTTGTCCCTCTTGCAGTCCTCAGTGTCAATACTCTCCAATTCTCTCCAATACAGTCCAATACTCTCACTGACAATACTCAGTGTCAATATTCTACAATTCTTTGCTAGGCATCTCTCTCTTAGAGTAATTTGAGTTTGGAGAGCTGTGGTACAGGGTCAGCTCTGAGTTGCAGACATAGACCAGAAGTATCCTGTCCCTAGCTGTCCCTTGGTTCCTGTGTCCTGTTGGCTCTGCATCCAGTGAATTTGAACAGAAGTAGTGGTCTTGCCTATGCTCCAAGGTGTGTCAGCACTCCTGGGATACCAGCTCTCTCCTGGCACTATTTGAGTGTGGAGCCCTGTGTCACAGGATCAGCTCCCTGGCCATGGAAAGAAATCAGAAGACCACTCCTCAGTCCCTGTGTCCTAGGGATTCCAGGTGGGTCCCTTTGAGCAGACAGGCTTGTCCACACTCCTGGGAATCTAGCTTTTGCCAGGCACTATTTGGCTATGGAGCCATGGTGGCCCAGGTAGAGGTCTCCAGCCACAGATGGAAACCAGAAGGCTCCTGGCCCCAGCAGTTTCTTAGTCCCTGTGTCCTGAGGATTTTGGGTGGGTTCCACTGAGCAGTGGTGCTCATCTTACCCACTCACAGGCTTTTTTATAGACCTGGGAAGCTAGCTTTCTTCTGGTGCTATTTGGCTATGGAACCCTGGTGGCCTAAGCAGAGGTCTCCTACCACAGATTGATGACATCCTTTTGTAATCAACTAAATTATTATCTAATATGACTATGTGTTTGATTGCTTGTTTATTAATTTATATTTTTATTTATCTGTAACATTTTGTATGAGCAGCTTACAAAGTGTAGAATTTTATAATACATGAAGTATAAATTTCTGTTTTTTTCAGAGACTCAGTTATATCAAATAATGTTTCTCTGAATACTGTTCTATGAAAAGATGCTTTTACTGAAGCAGACATGAGCGAGGATGTTTTGCTGAGAACAGACACGTGGTGCTTTTCTGAAATCAGCCTGGAACATGCCATGTGATTTTTCAGAAGAGTGGATTCTTGAGCGAACATGTGGGGCCTGTAAAGGTTATTATTATAACCCAACAAATAGAGGGCAGCACTAGGTAGTATAGCTATGCCTTATCATTCTTCGCTGGTCATTGTGGGGCTTTACTGATGCTGGTCTTCGCTGACAATGAGATGTGGTATTGGTACAACTTACCATTCTTTGCTAGCCATCATATGTTATGACTTCATAGAGAAAAATGCACCAACGTATGTCTGGTGGTGTTCTGGCAGCTTCTTGACTCTTCCACAGACTCAGGCCAAATGGCAGAGCCACAAACTTTCCTCAGGATCAACCTGCTGTTCCTGGTTTTGGAAATTTTTTTTTTTGTGAATGGATCAAGCTGTTGCTGCTGCTGTTTCATGTGAACTGAATTGCACATATGCTCAAATGCAGATTGGATTTACTCCAAAGAACTATTTCTAAAAAGGTCCACATCAATCATTGCTCTATTAACTTTACGTTTTCTTTTATTTATTTACAGTTCAAATATTATCCACTTTCCTGCTTTCTCCTCTCCAAACCTCCTCTCCCATTCCCCCTTACCCTGTTTCCATGAGGGTGGTCAGTCACCCACCTACCCACTCCCAACACACTGCCCTAGAATTCCTCTACACTGGGCATCAAGCCTTCACAGGACCATTACTCCCCACCCCCAATTGATGCCCTCTTCAGATCGTTTAGTCCTTCCCCTAACTCCTCTGTCCCCTGTGCTCAGTCCAATGGTTGGCTGTGAGCCTCTGCATCTGTATTTGTCAGGATCTGGCAGAGCATCTCAGTAAACAGCTATATCAAGCTCCTGTCGGCAAGCACTTCTTAGCATCCACAATAATTTCTGGGTTTGGTGTCTCCATGTGGGATGGATCCCCCCCGGGGGGGTCTCTGGATGGTCTTTCCTTCAGTCTCTGCTCCACTCTTTTCCCTGTATTTCCTTTAAACAGGAACAATTCTGGGTTAAAATTTTAAAGATGGGTGGGTGGCCCCGTCCCTCAACCAAGGGCCCATGCTTAACCACTGGATATGGTCTTGACAGGTTCTCCCACCCCTTTGTGAGGTATTTCAGCTAATGTCATCCCCATGGGGGCCTTTCATTTCTACTACCTATGGTGGGTGGTGAGCTAAAAGGGAGTTTAAAACATTTAAGAAACATTATTAAAAGTAGGTTTTGAAAAATCTAAGCCTACAATTGCATCTTTAAGAATTATAAACACATAAATTTTCATATTAAATTGGCAACATATATACATTATATGTATGAAAAATAACACTAAATTCATATCAATATACAAAAACTAATACCAATGTATAAAAATAATTTTATTCCTGAATCAATATCAAAACTCTGCTCCAATGTAACAAAACATAACCTCAATGTTTACATCCAACTACAAACATCTCTATCAATATAAAATTTTGGCTATAAAATGGTTCTGGGTTTAAGATTTGATTCAGTAATCTACCCCTTATTGTTTAATACTCTTATAATGTTTCTATATCCCACCTTTTCCCCAAGCCCCTCACACTCACCTAAGAAATAAAGGAAACTGGAGAAAAGAAAAGGATAGAAAGAAAAAAATCTAAGAGTATAAGTTCCTTAACTTTTCTTTATCCATGCTCAAGATCATAACTATTTGTAACTAGACTCTATTAAAATTTGACAAACATACAATACATATTGAATGACCAAGTATCAACTGCCCTACCTTTTGGGAAGGGGAGCAGTTATTTAAAATTTCTTTATGCTGATTTTATATGTAGAATTCCCTTTTGTAGGACCAAGAAAATTAGAAAAAATGGTTTTTCTTAAGAAAGCTAACTCTAATACAATGTTGCATTCTCTTCACATTACAAAACTTCAGGAGTTAGATGAAATCCTGACTGGAAGTGTTTATGAAATTGGCCTAAGTGAGCTAGCTGTTTTGAAGTTGTCCTGGGAGCAAGTCTTTAGAGGAAACAACATTGATGTAGTCTGAGGTAGAATCAGGCAGGAAGCTGGAACAGTAAGCCTCAGCATCTCAGTATCTCTGAGGATGAATCTTGTCAGGGCTGTATACTTGGTTGTTTTTCTCTTCTGTCTTCTTGGTTTTTATTTTCCTCCTGTCTGTTGCCAAGATTTTCAGGAGGTTATTTCTGTACAAAAATCTGACCCTTACTATTTTTGATATATCCAAAGCCTTTTCTTCTTTCCTCATGACATAAACATAAGGCCTCTCTCTCAAAATAACATACATTTTGTCCAGAAGTATAAAGTCATAA
Source organism: Rhynchomys soricoides (assembly GCA_019843965.1). NCBI lineage: Eukaryota > Metazoa > Chordata > Mammalia > Rodentia > Muridae > Rhynchomys > Rhynchomys soricoides. Next base: position 7,669 of record JADRCH010007381.1, on the reverse strand, counting down.
TAAGTATTGATTGTTATCATAAGTATTCATTGATACAATCTATCAACCACCTTTCTATCCAGGTCTTTTCCATTTGACCCTTCTCAAAGGGGATGAACAATACTACCATAATTATTGACCATGTAGCAATTTTTATGTTGTTAAATCAAAACAAGTTTGTATGGAGTACAAATATCCTCCTCTATAATGATATATATTTATTATCATTTAATGAGACAGGGTTTTTCAGTGTAACCCAGGATGTCCTGGATTTGATCTGCAGATCAGGTGTGTCTCAAGCCTATATGTCTTTTCTTTGTCTTCCAAGTATCTGGATCAAAGGCTTGAGTTTATTTATTTAATATCTATGTAGGTGTGAAAAATCTTGCTCATAGTTAGGATTTAACTGGTATGTACAGACACCATGACCACTGCAACACTTAAAAGGATATTTGATTGGGGCTGGCTTACATGTTCAGAGGCTATCAAGGCAGAAACATGACAGTATCCAGGTAGGCATGGTGTGGGAGGAGCTGAGAGTTCTATATCTTCATCTGAAGGCTGTTAGCAAATTAATGACTTCCAGGCAGCTAGGAGGATGGTCCAAAAGCCTATAACCACAAAGACATACCTATTCTAACAAGATCACACCTACTCTCACAGGACCACAACTTTTAATTGGGACACTCCCTGGGCCATGCATATGCAAACCATCACATTCCACTCCCTGGCCCCCATAGGCTTGTTCAAACATATGAGTCTATGGGGATCATAATAAAACAGCATAATGCAAATTACATTTCGTAAAACTTTAAAAGTCCACATGGTCTATAGCAGTCTCAACAATGTTAAAAATTCAAAGTTCAAAGTCTCTTCTAAGATTCATCTAATCACTTTACTGTAATCCCCAAAGAAAGACAAGAAACCAGCTGGGCAAACTCAAAACTCTGCTCCTCCATGTCTGATGTCTATACGGTCTTCAGCTCTCCAATTCCTTTTTAATTTTTCTTGACTGCAATGAACTTCTTTTTCCTGGTCTGGTCCCATTCCCTGTTACCAGCTTTCCTCATCAAATAGGTCATGGCTCTGGCATCTCGAACATCTTGGGGTCTCCAAGGCAACTTCAGTGTTACAGCTACATGTTTTGGTCTTTAGGTTCCACATATGATCTTCTGTCTTCCTCCAAAGGATTGAAGTCAGTTTTCCAGCTCTGCCTTCTGTAGCACTCAGGTTGATCCACTCCTACTCCTACTGCTAAACTTGGTGATCATTCCATGGTACTGACATCTCCAATATGTTGGGGTCTTCTGCTGTAACTAGACTTTGCAAATAGCCTTTCATAGGTTCTCTTCATTGGGCCAAGCCTCAAATCCTTTGCATGACCCCTTTAGACTGGACCATCAACTATAACTGATGCTCTACCTTCACCAATAGTGTTCCATGGCCTCTCACAGTGCCAAGCCTCAGCTGCTGTTCATGACCCCTTTATGCCTTCAAAACTAATACCACCTAAGTGACTCTTAACAATTACTAAGAATAGCTGGGGCATGAGATATAACCTTGGCTTTTTCTGGAACTCAGCTTCTTTGTGTTCTCTGAAAGCACTTCCCAGAAGATTTCACCTCAGTTATGCTGGTCTCTTCAAAATCACCACTAGTTTCTTAGCTTTAGTTAACCAGAATCAATTGTTCCAGTAGTCCCTTCTATTTTTCACTCTAAAGTCAGAGCCACATGGGTAAATCTGCTGAGTTCTGCTGATTGCAGGAGGTAGAAGATGTTACCCTTGTAGTATTAAGTTATCATCATCTTTTGTTATTTCAACCTCTTCACTGCCTAGGCTTGGCTGTCCTGAAATTTGCTCTATATAATCACTTTGAAGTCAGAGATCTACATGCCTGTATCCTAAGCCCTTGGGTTAAAGATATGGTCCATCAAAAATGGATCTAATTTTTCTTCACCTAGAACTTGCTTTGTTCTAGGCTGGCCTTGAATTCAGAGATCTGCATGTCTTTGTCTTCCAGGATTAATGCTTGTACTATCATGCCAGGACTTAAACTTATGTTTAAGTGGGTGGGATCTTGTCCCAAGGTCTCTATTCACTTAATTCAATTTACTATCCTTGAACACAGGATTCAGCTCAATTTCACTTCCTGGTACCCCTTTAAAATTCATATGATATATCTTATTTTTTCTTTCTCTGCTTATTACATTTGTTTAAAATGTTGTTCATGAGACTTGACCACAGAACAAAGTCTATGTTGGGCCTTTCTGAGATTTCCTTTGTCAATGCAATTAATCTAAGTCTGTTCACCTTAGCCTCAGACAAAATCTTCAGACAAGGGCAAAAGTAGCCACATTCTTCACCAAAATACCACAAAACAAAACAAAACAAAACAACAACAACAACCAAAAAAACTGTCTGTAGGCCACATATTGAAATTCTTCACTGAAACCTCTTGGGCCTGGTCCACATAATTCAAATTCAAATCATTCTCAATAACAAAGTCTTTCATATTCTAACTAGAATAGCCCATTAAGCCCCATTTAAAGCATACCACTTCTTCCCAAATTTAAAGCCCCCAAATCAACATTCTTCCAAAAAAAAAATCATGGTCAGGCTTATCACAGCAACACCCCACTCCAGCTACTAATTGCTGTCTTAGGGTTTTACTGCTGTGAACAGACACCATGACCAAGGTAACTCTTACTCTTCAGGTGAGTTACAATATCCAGGGCTTTCTGTAGTAGATCTGGGTTCATATGGTGCCAATTTCCAATGGTTCCTGATGATAATGCAAAAGATACCTTCAATAGTACAAAAGAGCAACCTACAGAATAGAAAAAAAAAAAAACCAATTTCACATCCAACAAAGTACTAATATCCAAAAATGTATACAGATTTCAAGAAACTAGAAATCAACAAACCAAATAATCAAGTTAAAAAAACATAGTATACATATATAAACAGAGAATTCTCAATAAAGGAATCACAAATGGCTGAGAAGCACTTAAAGAAATGTTCAATATCCTTAGCTATCAGGGAAGTCCAAGTCAAGATTACTTTGAGTATCCATTTTACACTTGTGAGAATGGTTAAATGAAAAACACAAGTGATAAGTCCAGCTAGAGAGGATGTGGAGCAAGAGAAAACTGCTTCATTGCTGGTGGAAGTTCGAATTTGTAATATGGAAACCAATTTGATGGTTCTTTAGAAAATGGGAATGAATCTACATCAAGATTCAGCTATACCACTCCTGAGAATATACCCAAAATGTATAAATACAAGGGCATTTGCTCAACTATTCTTATAACAGCTTTATTCCTAATACTCATAAACTTGAAACAACATAGACGTTCCTCAACCTAAGAATGGATAAAGAAAATGTGGTAAATTTACACAATGGAGTATTATTAATCTGCTAGGGGGAAAAAGACATCATGAAATCTGTAAGAAAATGGACAAAACTAGAAAGATTATCCTAAACCAGTTTAAAAAAGACCCAGAAACACACATATATACTCACTGAAAGTAGATACTATCTGATAAGTGAAAGAAAGTTATGATACAATCCACAAACCATGAGATGTCAAGTACCAAGGAAGGTTATATGGCAGAATCCACAAATATCCCTGGGAAAGGAAAATAGAATAGATTTTGAGTGTGGAGGCAGTTGAAGATGGGAACAGGAAGGATCAAGTCAGAGGGCGGAATTGTGGAGGCAGAGAGTACTTGGAGAGACATCTGTATTTGGGGGCATTTGGGTGGTGATGTGGAAGTCTTGTACAGTGGAAACTCTCTAGAATCAACTAGAGTGACTCTAGTGAGGACTCCTAGTGATGAGGTATTATGAGCCTAAACTGGCCATTATCTATAATGAATCAAGGCTTCAAGATGATGATGACAATGACAATGATGATAATGCTGTTCCAGTTGTTGCCTGCTCCTTTTTGCTCAGTGGAGGGACTTAAGATGACTGGGGGAAGCCTGTGCACATTCTGGAGAACTATGCCCTAAGCAATACATTTTAATGTCACTCAAAGTACTTGTAGACATGTTGACTAACTATATTGGTACTGTGGCCCAGAAGAAGAAATTGGACTGGGACATCATCCAAACTATAAAACCTACATATTGCTGTGAGGAGACACCATGGCCACTGAAGCAGTTAAGGCAAGTATTTAATTGGGGTTGACTTACAGTTCAGATGTTTACTCAATTATCAACATAGCACAAAAGCAGGGCTACATATGGGCAGATGCATTCTACCAAGGATCTGAGAGTTCTACATGTGGCTCTGCAGTCAGCAGGAAGATAGAGTAATCTATCGGGACTGGTTTGAGCTTCTGAAACCCCCAAACATAACCCCTGTGACACACTTCCTGCCACACTTTCTTCAACAAGTACACACCTGTGGGGCAAGTGGACAGTGCCATCAGACAGATGGAATCACAAGGCTGGGTGAAATTAAACCCACTGAATCTCAGAATTGAAAATGGTAGGAGTAAGGCCCACTCTCTGCCCAGCTCAGCTTGCTCTGGAACACATAACCATGACACCCCACTGAGAGACCCATGCCAATCAGTCACATAGGAAAAACACTAGAAGTCCTTTTCCATGTAAATAGAGCATCACTAGCATATCCAACCAGGGCAAAGGGAAGCATCTACCCCTGGATCCCACCCTACTCCTTAATGTTTATAAATCCCTTATCCACGTGGAATAAAGTGCACGTTATTTCATTGAAAATCATATGAGAGTGGCTGTTTTACTGAGCTTTAACACTTGGGAAGAGTTTTCTTTTCCAAAGTACTCCTCCATGGGCCTTGGACCCATTTGAAAGGCTGCGTTCATGTCCCTGCCTCTCCTGCCATTGCCCCTGCTCCCCCTGCTGCTGGCATTAGTGCTGCCACAGTAACAGGAAAAACCTGGGACCATGACTCTGCCTTGGCGCAGGCTTGGCTTTTGAGAGCTGTAACACTGGCAATTTCCAACTGAACCAGAGACTCTTTCACCAGTATCAGTTATCAGATGCTTAATAGTAATGATAATAAATACAAATAAGGGATGGAGAGATGGTTCAGTGGTTAAGGATACATGCAATTTTGCCGAGGACTTGGGTTCAATTCCCAAAGTCCAAATCAACTAGTAGAAACTCTCAAATGAGGCATTTGTGGGCGTTTGCATGCAAAAGGTACATAAACAGACACATAAATAAATTTAAAAACCACTTAAAATAATAATAATCAGATATATGTACAGTTAATTGTGAATTTTCACTATATTAAGCAAGGAAATAATACAGACATTAGTTAATCACAGGAGAATTTTTCTTTCCTTTTATCAACTTTTTAAAAAATTATTGTATATGGGTACTTGTCTGCATGTATGTCTGTGTACCAGGTATGTATCTGGTACCCTAAAATGCCTGAAGAATGTATTAGGATGTCCTCTGAGACTAAAATTACAAAAGTTTTTTTGGGTTTCCATCCTGGTGCTACATATCAAACCCTGATCCTCTGGGAAATCATTCAGTATAACTAAATGTTTGGCCATTTCTTCTGCACCATGGCTGGAATTTGAAAGTCACATATTCAGTCAATGGTTTACTAATTGCTGCAAATGGTTTACTAATTTTTTGGCATAAGCCAAAAAATATAGGATAAAAAATTGAGCAGCAGATGGCCCTTCCTGATTTCACTGACAAATACAAAGCACTACATTTGTCTAGTTCAATTTTTAGGTACACACAAGATATGAACCAACACTGACTATATGTTGAGCCATAAAATAACTTTCAAAGCAGAAACAAAGGCTAAAATTTTACATAATGCTATTTGAAAGCAGGTATCAGTATGACAATGTATCTAGAAATATTGAAAATTAGCATACTACGATGTATGCTTTATTTCAGACAGATAAATAGGAGAAATGCAACCATCAATAATGGAAAGAAAATACCAATATATTTAAGTTCAGTGTGGCACTGAGACAGCATCAATGGGTAAAGGCACATGCTGCCTAATTTGACTACGTTTGATTGATCCCTGAAACACAAATGACAGAGAATCAACTTCAGTAAGTGGTTCTGTATATTCCATATGCTCTCTGTGACATATACAAGCATATATACATATAGACACACACATATACAATATTTACTAAGTAAATAAATAAATTAATTAATTAAAAAAAAACAAAGTCAACAATGGCTTCATGGTGAGTTTCCAAACAAGCTTATAACTTATAAATATATATCTAAATTAATTAGTTATTTTCAAATTTGTGATATACAGCTATCATATGCCTTAGATTTGAAACAATTATAATAAATCTCCCTGAATCTTACTTTTCATTTCAACCTCATTAATTCTCAGAATAACATCATATGAAAACCTAACTAGGCAGTGTTTAAAGCCATCAATACGATTAAAATTTAAATAGTTGACAATATGCCACAGAAAGAACTCCTTGACCACTTTTGAAATCTATTAAAAATTATTTTTTAAACATTAGCCCCCATTTTGTCCCTATTTACCTGGTATTTGCTATTTATCTAAGAAAAATCAAAGAATGTGTTCAGAGAAACATGTACACAAGATTACTGCTAGCAATTCTGTTCCCAAACTTCAAAGTCTGTAAGAAAATATTTTATCAATTTATAAATATTTTTATCAAATAATGTATCAATAGGACCATGGATAAACAATACATATTATAAAGCACTCATCTTTTGTTCAGAAAAGAACTGATTCAAGTATGACACAAGGTGGATAAATCCAAGAAAAACTGCACATTGATATCGATACAGGAATAAATGATACGGGCTGCATAGATGCATCAACAGTTAAGCATACTGATGATCTTGCAGAGAGAAGAATCTGATTCTGTTTGTAGCAACCATATCAGGTAGTTCACAATTACCCATAACTCTCGTTCCAGGAAATGTGACATTCTCTCTCCTCTGAGAACCTTTTCCCATGTGTAGTGCATCTAAACTTACAAAGATATACAAATAAACACATAAATAAAAATAATAGTAAATTTAAAACAGAAAAATGGTCATAAGAAGAAACTTGGAGTTCACTGGAAGTTTATGTGAGGGAACTTGATTGGATGGAACACACTCTCTGGATCAGATTGCTACGAACAGTAAATATAATCATGACCTCCACCACACTTGTCTAACAAACAAAATTTCAGATGTTTTATAAACAGTTTTTTGAAATTTCCATAATTCAACATTTTTGACTTTGGCATATTTCTGTTTCTATTCCCTGACCAGATCACATCATCAAATCCATTAAACACCTTGGGGCCCAAATGTATTCTCCCTGCCTTCCTCATGAACTTATTATTTGTGAGTAATGGGAAGTCACCAGCAGCAGACAAATGCTATATATGCCTCTGGTACCATGTCAAGCTCTTTGATTCCAGACAGAAGGAAGTAGGAAGCTTCCACTTTAAATTTCCACTGCCTTAACTCCACTATACCTTCCCCAGTGCAGGGATTTGAACTGTGAGCCTAAAGAAATCGATTCTGCGAGATACTTTGATCATGTATTTTGTCACCGCAACTAGAAAAGCAACTAACACAGCATCTATTTTTAATTGACAGAATCTCGCTACATAGGACTACTTTATCTAGCAATTATGTCATTTCAGCCTTGAAAGTAACTCAGATTACGGGTC
>JADRCH010007378.1:63-15201 GCA_019843965.1 Rhynchomys soricoides | reverse complement strand
GTGGCAGCAGTGGTGGTAGCAGTGGGTGCTGTGGCAGCAGCTGTGGCAGTAGTCAGCAGTCTGGGGGCTGCTGTTGACCTGAGCAACTAACACTTCAGAGAAGCCATTCAAGAGGAAGCCATGATCGGAGAACCTTCCCTGGCCTGTTCTCTCCTGCAGCCCTCTGTGTCCTGGGCTCTAAGATGCTGGTAATCCTATGGGATGTCCCCTTTTAAAGGACCTGTCTTCTTGGGGACAAAATAATAAAGTGCTTCCCCTAAATCTTCTCTAGACTCTTAATCATTTGACTACAAGCATCTTATAGATCAGCTTTGCCAATCAAGGCTCAGTTGTTTCAAAGATCACTCAGAAGCCTATGGTTATGTGGAACAGTAGCAGGTTACCTCAAAGGGTGGTGACAGTAGCTCCTTGCTCACCTTCACTGCCTACAGTGATGGTCAGTCTATGCTATATGTTGCCAACTGGTGTTACTGTTTCTTTAATGATTCACATCTATTTTTCTATGTTTATACCTTCTATTCTAATATGCTAGTAATTATGATAGAAGCATTTATAACAGCTGTATGATGTGAGGGGTTAACAATATCTAATACCTCTCACTATAATGAAAATTGCTAACAAACTATATGTCCTTTAAATGGAAGCTGTTGGATTGCTTATTTAATCAACAAGCAATGGTTTGATTCCAAACTCTCCACACAATCAGAATTACATAGAGGAATTACAGAATGCAGAATTTGAAAGAACAAACATAACCTTCATCCAAGAATTTAAGGAATCAAAAGAAGTCAGTCATAAAGATGAAGTTCAATAAATTTAAAGTCAATAAATGCCTGAGTGATGCTCAAACAAACAAAAGCATAAAGCCAATGGAAATAACAAATAAATCCAGGATTTGAAAATGGAATTCAAAACGGAGATAGAAGCATTAAAGCAGATGCAAGCTTAAATAAAAATGGAATTGAAAAACCCAACAACTCCAGAAGAAAATTCAAGAAGCCTGATAAGTAGGGTCAACCAAGCAAAAGACAGAAAATCCGGATTTAATGATAAATTAGACGATGTAGATGAAATAAACAAAGAATATTAAATAGTATGATGAAATAAGCAAAGAAATTAATTTAAAAAAAAAAAAACACTGGGGAAAAAACTTGTAGGAAATGTAGGACACCTGGAAAAGACCTTCTAATTTCAGGAACAGATGAGGGTTAAGATTTCCATGCCGCTGGTGTAGACCATATCTTCAACAAGAACATGAAGAATGCTTACCCAAACTAGGGAAACACACCCCCTTAAAGATACAAGAAGCACATAGAACACCAAACAGACAAGACTAGAAAAGAAAATCCCTTTGGTAAGTCATAGTTAACATACTAAGTATACAGAGCAAAAAAAAAAAAAAGTATTGAAAGCTGGAAGACAAAAAACACAAGTCACATATAAAGGAAAACCTATCAGAATGATGTCTGGTTTCTTAATGGAAGCTTCAAAGGCAAGAAGCATTCATTCCAAGCACTAAAAACCTGTGACTGCCAGCCTAATCTAAGGTATCCAGTGACACTATCTCCACATTGATGAAGATAGAGAATTTCCATGATACAAACAGTATAAAACTTATATTTGGTGAGGAGAGTTGGCTTCATGGTTAAGAATATACATTGTTCCTCCAGAGAATTCAAGTTTGATTCTCAGCACCTATATCAGTTGACTTACAATTGCCTTTAACTTCAGCTCCAGAAAAATCAGAATCATCTGGCCTCTGTGCTTGCTTGTATTCATGTACACACACACACACACACACACACACACACACACACACACATACACACACACTCACTCAAAATAATAAAACAGGTTTTAATAAATTTCAAAGAAAGTATAAGGAGTAGTATTTCAGACTATAAAGAGAATGAGCATAATCAATAGTCTGGAATAAATATGGAGCCATAATTACTAAAATGCAGAGTGCTATTGATAACAGAAGAAAGAGCAACAAAAAAAGGCAACACCACCATGATATTTAACACAGACATTTTTCCTTTCTATTAAACCTAGGCTTCTTTCTTATACAATATAATCAGAATACAGTTTCCCCCCCCTACTCCTACGGGTTTCTCTCCACCTCTCCTCCCATCTGGATCCACTCCTTCATATTTATCATAAAAAGAACAGACTTCTATGAGACAACAACAAAAACATAATAAAATAAAACGAATACCATCATATTGAGGACAAGCAAACAGAAAAATATGAGTGCCCCAAGAGAAGGCACACGAATCAGAGACCTACTTGTTCACACATTCAGGAGTCTCATAAAAGAACTACACTAAAAGCTATAGTACATAAGCAGAGGACCTGGGACAGACCTGTATAGGCCTTGTGACTGCTGCTTCATTCTCTGGGAGCTCATATGAGCTTTGCATAGTTGTTTTAGAAGGGCAAATTCTATTGTCCTCTCTCTGGTTTCCCCAATTCCTTCAGTCTTCTCTTCTACAGGGTTTCTTGAACTCTATGGGGAGGGATTTGATGGAAACACCCTATTGACAACTCTGAACATATACATATTAATTGTAAATATTCATGGCATCAGCTCTCAAATCACAAGACATATGCTGGCTGAATAGATCAAGAAAAAATCAATCCATCAACACAAACTTATGTTAGCTTTATAAATAGAAAAAGTAGATTTAATTTGTGTTTCCTTGATGACTGATGATGTTGAACATTTCTTTAAGTATTTCTCAGTCATCTCAGTTTTTGCTATTGAGAATTCTCTGCTTAGGTCCTCACCCTTTCTTTTATTTGGTTATATATTTTTCTGGTATATCATTTCTTGAGTTCTTTAGCTAGTTTGGATATTCGTAATCCTATATTGAATGTATAGTAAGTAAAATAGTCTTTCCATTCTGTAGGCTGCCACTTTGTCTGAATGATTGTGTCCTTTGTCATGCAGAAGCTTCTCAGTTTCATATGGTCTCATTTGTTAACTGTTGATCTTTGTGCCTGTGCCAAAGCTGTTCTGCTCAGAAAGCCTCTTCCTTTGCCAGTAAATTCAAGGCTATTCCCTACTTTTTTTTCTATCAGGTTCAGTATAGCTAGTTTTCTGTGGAGGTTTTTGCTGCATTTGAGTTGAGTTTTGAGCAGAGTACTAATATGGATCTCTTTAGAGTAATTTCCATGCAGCTATCAAGTTTGACTAGGACCATTTGTTGAAAGTGATGTTTTTATTCCAGTGAGTATTTCTGGACTTTTAATAAAAAAAATCCAGATGTCCATATTTGTGTAGATTTATGTCTGGATCCTCAATTCAATTCCTTTGACCAACATGCTTGTTTTTGTGCCAGTGCCATGCGAATTTTATTACTATAGCTTTGTAGTACAATTTGAAATCAGGGATTCTGATACCTTCAGTAGTTCTTTTACTACTCAGGGTTATTTTAACCATCTTGGGATGTTTGTTTTCATATATAGTTTAGAGTTGTCCTTTCAAGGTCTGTAAATAATTATGTTGCAGTTTTGCATTTAGTCTATAGATTGCTTTTGGTGGAATGGCCATTTTTTTTAAATCATATTAATCCTATTGATCCATGAGCATGGGAGACATTTACATCTTCTGAATTCTTCAATCTATTTGTTCAGTGACTTGAAGTTTTTATCATACATGTCTTTCACTTGCACGGTAAACGATATCCTAAGATAATTTATATTATTTGAGGCTACTGTTAAAGGTATTGTTTCTCAGATTTCTCTTTCAGATTATTTATCATTTGTCTATAGGAAGTATACTGATTTTTGAGTTAATTTTATATTCAGCTACTCAGCTTAAAGTGTTTATCAGCCATAGGAGTTTCCTGATGGAATTTTTGGATCCCTTCTCTATTCTATTATATCATCTATAAATAAAAATACTTTGACTTCTTTTCCAATTTGCATTTCCTTGATCTCCTTCAATTTTCTTATTGTTCTAGCTAAGACTTCAAGTACTATATTGAATAACTGTGGAGAGAGTGAACAACCTTGTCTTAATCCTGATTTTAATAGAATTTATTTGAATTTCTCTCCATTTAAGTTGATGCTGACTATTGGCTTATTGAAGTATGTCCCCTGTTCCTAATATCTCAAGGAATTTTATTATGAAGGAGTGTTAGATTTTGTCAAAGGTCTTTTTTTGCACATATTCATGTATGGTTTGTCTTTCAGTTCGTATGGTGAATTACATTTATTGATTTATGTATGTTGAACAATACCTGCATTTCAGTGAGGAAGCCTACTTGATCATGATGGATGATCTTTTTCATGCGTTCTTGTATTCAAAAGAGCACTTATTGAGAATTTTTGCCTCTATGTTAATAAGGGAAATTAGTCAGTAATTCTCTTTATTTGTTAGGTCTTTATGTGGTTTGGGTATTAGGGAACTGTGGCTTCATAAAATAAACTCAGTAGTGTTTCTTCTCTTTCTATTTTGTGGGTTAATCTAAAAAGTACTGGCATTAACTCTTATTTGAAAGTCTGTTAAAACTTTGCACTAACACTGTGTGACTCTGAGTTTATTTTATCTGTTTTTTTTTTTTTTTGGTTTTGTTTTTCCCTTGGAAGACTTTTTCTTATTAGTTTTATTCTTTCTTAAATTAATTAAATTTATTTAATTTACATCCTGATTGCAGCTTCTCCTCACTCTTCCTAGTCCCTCTCTTCTCCATCCCCTCACTCTTCAGAGAAGAGACCTGTTTGGGAGACTTTTAATGACTGCTATTTTACTAATGTTTATTTGTCTGTTTAAATTGCTTATCCAATTTTTATTTAAGTTTGGAAAGTGGTAAGTATATAGAAAATTATCTACTTTTAGGTTTTCAATTTGATGAAGTTCAGACTTTTAAAATGTGTCCTTGTGATTGTCTGGATATTTTTGATGTCTGTTGTTATGTTACCCTCTTTAAATTATGTTAATCTGAATCTTCTCTCTCTACCTTTCAGTTAGTTGGAGTAAGAGTTTGTTAATCTTATTGACATTTCTCAAAGAATCAACTTTTTGTTTCAGTAACCTTTTGTCTTGGTTTGTTTATTTCTATTTTATTGATTTCAGCCCTGAGTTTGATTATTCCTTGCCACCTAATACTTTTCGGTGTTATTTTTTTCTGTTCTACAGCTTTCAAGTGTGCTGTTGTTCAGTTTCCATGGGTTTATAAGCTTTATGTAGTTTCTATTGTTGTTGATATCCATGTTTAACCCATGGTGACTCTGAAATTTTTTATATAGGCACTTAGTGTTATGAATACCTCTTAGGACAACCTTCATTCTTGTCAAAGAACAATTAACTAAGAAGATGCCTAACATCTATGCATCAAACTTTGATGTATCCAATTTCATAAAAACTGTACTACCATAATTCAGCACACTGATTATAATCAACCCAATAATGATAAATGATTTCAATACCCCAGTTACTCCAATAGATAGGCCATTAAACAAACAAACAAACAAATTCACAGAGAAACATCAGAATTAAATGTCATAATTCAACAGATGGACTTACAGAATATCTACCCAAATATCAACAAACATATATTTTTCTCAGAAGTATTTGAAAATTTCTCTAAAGTAGACTGTTCCTTGATACACAAAACAAATCTTAAAAAATTCAGAAAGATTGAAAGAATTTAACATGTCCTATATGTTTATAATGTGATGTCTTTTCTTCCTTTATAAAATTGAACATAAATTCTTCTTCCATATAATACATCCCTCCACTCCTCCTAGCTCTCTCCACTTCCCCTCTTCCCCAGATCGACACTCCCCCTTCTTTCTAAAAAAAAAAAAAAAAAAAAAAAAAAATACCAAAAACCACAGGCCTCTAAAAGTGAAAACACAAACATGACAAAACAAAAATACAATAACATAAGGCAAAAGCACTCACACCAAGCTTGGACAGGAAACCTCCCAGGAGGAAGACAAAGGAATCAATGGCACACACACTGCCCCAGTTCAAGTCCCCCTAAACCACCAAACAAAAAGTCACAATAAATACACAGAATATCTGTTGCAGGCCCCTGCAAGTCCTGTGCTCAGTAAGTCTTACAATAGACAGAAAGAAAAGAAAAAAAGAAAGAAACCGAAAGTCTAGTAAATACACTAACTTTTAAAAAATGAACAATTTGTTACTGAATAATAAAAGAAGAAAGTAAAGAAAGCCAAAGGTAAAAATCATATAATACATAAAAACTTTCTTTGAGCTGAGTGAAAATAAACTCTTGGACCCATGAAAATAAGACTTATAAGGGAAATTTGAAAATCTAAATGCAAGAGGAACACTCCTCCATTGGTGGTGGATTGCAAGCTGGTACAACCACTCTGGAAATCAGTTTGGTGGAACCTCAGAAAATTGGACATAATACTACTTGAGGACCCAGCTACATCACTCCTGGGCATATACCCAGAAGATGCTCCAACATATAATAAAGACACATGCTCCACTATGTCCATAGCAGTCATATCTATAATAGCCAGAAGCTGGAAACAACCCAGATGTCCCTCAACAGAGGAATAGATACAGAAAATGTGGTACATTTACACAGTGGAATACTACTCAGCTATTAAAAACAATGACTTCATGAAATTCGTAGGTAAATGGATGTAACTTGAAAATATCCTGAGCTAGGGAACTCAGTCACAAAAGAATGAACACGGTGTGTACTCATTGATAAGTGGATATTAGCCCAAAAGTTCAGAATACCTATGATTCAATTCACAGCCACTGCTGGACTGAGTGTGGGGTCCCAGATAGAGGAGTTGGAGAAGGGATTGAAGGAGCTGAGGGAGTTTGCAGCCCATGCGAAGGGAGCAACAGTGTCAACTGACCTGACACCCCAACCCCCAATGCTCCTAGAGACTGGATCACCAACCAAAGAATGCATATGGAGGGACCTATGGTGTTGGCCACATATGTGGCAGAAGAGGGCCTTGTTGGCCATCAGTGGGAGGAGAGGCCCTTGGGTCTGAGAGTGTTAGATACCCCAGCATAGGGAAATGCCAGGGAGGGAAGATAGGATTGGGTGGGTGTGTGAGGGAATACCCTCATAGAGGCAGGGGGAAGGGAAAGGGGAGTGGTGTTTCCAAAGGGGAGACCCGGAAAGTGGAAAATATTTGAAAAGTAAATAAAGTATCAGAAATTAAAAAAATATCTAATAAAGTGCTTCTTTTAAAAAATCAGAAAGGGCACAAATAAATGACTTACTTGTATATCTCAAAAATATGTAGGGAAGGGAAGATGGGATAGGGGTTTTCCAAAAGGGAGACCTGGAAAGTGGAAAACATTTGAAATGTAAATAAATTATCAAAAAAAATAAAAAAATTTAAAATTTTTTTAAAAAAATTAACAAACATAAAATCAGTAACAAACAAATACAAACTCAGTTGACAGAAAAAAAAATTAAAAAATCAGAGTCAAAATTATTAAAATTGAAACAAAGAAAATAATACATATACTAATATATGTACCAGAAGTTTTTCCTGGAGATGATAAACAAGATTAAGAGACTCTTGGACCAACTAACCAAAAGAAAGAAAGAGAGGACCTAAAATAACAGAATCATAAATGAAAGTAAAAACATTACAAAAAATAACCAAAGAAATTCTGTATATTATAAGGGAACACTTTTTAAAAACCTGTACTATATTAAGTTGGAAAAAAAACAACTAAAAATACCCCACTAAGTTTTACATGTAGCCAGCACCCCAAAATTAAGTCTAGAAAATATTAACCTAAGCAAAGCCATAACAAATGAGGAAATTCATATAGTAATTAACAGCCTTTACAAACACACACACACACACTCATACACACACACAGAGAGAGAGAGAGAGAGAGAGAGAGAGAGACTTTCAAACATCTTCTATGAGGCCAGTATCACTTTAATACAGAAAGCAGGTAAAGACACAATTAAAAAGAGAAACTATAGACCTGTATTCTGGATGAACATAGACAGAAAATACTCAATAATAAAATACTTCCAGAAAGAATACATACAGACATCATTAAATTATACAGCATGAGTATGTTGACTTTATTCTTGAGATTAAGGGATGATTTAACAGAAGTCAATAAAAGTAATAAACAACATGAATGGACTAACTGATAAAAGTCACTTGATTATCTCAATTAATGCAGAAAATGTCTTTGACAAAGCCCAACATGCCTTCATGGTAAAAGTCCAAGAGAATAAAGACCGGAGGGAACGTAATTCAACATAATAAAAGCTTTGTATGAGAAACCACACCCAGTATCATCCTAAATGGAGAAGAAAATGGATGAAATCAAGAATGAGACAGGGATTTCTACTATCTGCACTGCTTTTCAATCTTGTACTTGAAGTATTACCTGGCACAACAAGGCAAGCAAAAAAAGAAAAAAGAAAAAGATTAAAGAAATACAAATAGGGGGAAAAAAAGCCAAATTAACTCTGTCAGCGGGTGACATGATATGATGATTAAGAAACCCTAAAAACCTGACCTCAAAATGTCTAGAAATTATCAACAATTTTACCAGTGTGGCAGGATGTAAAATCTGCTTGTAAAAATTAAAAGCTTTTCTATTCACCGCCAACAAATGTACAGAGAAAGAAACTATGGCCTCATTTTCATTCTCAAAAACCTCAAGAAAATAAAATGTCTAGGAATAAGCCTGTCCAAGAACATAAAGAGCCTCTACAGTAAAAATCAAAGCCTCTGAAGAAAGTAGAGAAAGACACTATAAAATGGAAAGATGTCAAATGCTTATGGATTGGTAAAATTAATATTGTGAAAGTTACTGCTCTATCAAAAGGCATTTACAGATTTAATTCAATCTGAATTAAAATCTCCATTTCTATCCTCACAGAAATAGCAAAACATATTCTAAAATACATATGAAGTCACAAAAGACCCTGTATATGCAAAACAGTTCTGAACAACAAAAACCTCTGGAAGGAATGTAAGTCTGGACCTTGAGATACATTACAGAGACATAGTAATAAAAACAGTCTGGTATTGGCACAAAAACATATAGGTAAACAAACCACTAAAGCAAAATTGAAGACTCAAAACTGATTAAACTCAAGTCATCTAATACTGAACAAACTTGCCAAAGTCACAGACTGGAATAGAGGCAGCACCTACAACAAATGATGCTGGGAAAAACTGATATCCACGTGTAGAACAATGAAATTAAATCCATATCTGCTATCATCACTAAATCCAATGACAAGTGCATTATAAAAGAGAATGTGAACCCTAAAACACTGAAATTTCTAGAACAATACAAAACAGAACATATGCAATACCCTCCAGAATGTAGGTATAGGCAAAGACTTTCTGACGAGGACCCGTTTTCCCAGGAATGTAGGCCAAAAATTTTTAAGTGAGACCTCATATATAGCTCGTAGAGGATCCTAGCTAGTTCTGGCTCAAAAGCTTCCTCTCTGAGGACCAGCTTTCACAAATCTAGAAGGCACCATGTAAGCTTAAAAGGGACAAAGGCAACCAGTAAACTCACCCAGATATGATGCCTATGAACCACAAGAACAATCAGCATGATAAGATATCCCTTATGGTAAAATAGTGTCAAAGATTTTTCTAAGTACACAGCAGCTCTCTAACTGGTCTTAAAACTTGCTCAACAAGAGTGAAATCGTGACTGGCACTGGAAATCAGGCTAATTGCCCATGACTAATGAAGTCATGGATTTTGGAGATCTTAAAACTGCCACTTTGCTAATCAGCATAACTCCTAAGTACATTTTGAAAAAATCTATTTTTATACCCACAGATAAGTTTTACCCCGCACCAAGGAAACTTCTCTTTGCAACAGACAGAGACCATTACAGAAAGCCACAGCCAACCAAAATGCAGAGAACAAGAGATCATGCGGTGCCTAGCACCAACTGATTCATAAACAACACAGGTTCTGCACCCAAGGCTTAGAGATCATAGTAGAGGAAGAGGAAGAAAGATGATAAGAGAGAGAAAAACAGGAAGTTTGTGAGATTTAATTTCCTAAAATTGTTTAAAATGTTACAACCATGTAATATCACCAACACTCCTGCCTAAACAAGACCTGAAAAAGGATTGCACCAATAGATATGTTAGCATGGAATGGGGAAATTTCATTGGGACTCAGTTCTAGGCAAGAAAACATAGGCAACTAAAGAATGCTGAGAGCAAGAGAAATATTCTGCCTTGGGAAGAACTCTGAAATTGATTATCCAATTAGCTCTGAAATCATAAGCAAACAAGTAATATTATATGGAGGGATTTTGTTATGTTTATATACTTAGGAATATATGTGTACATATATCTGTGCAACAATGATTAAAGAAATTTTAGTGGCCAGGGATTTGAGTGAGATCCGGGTGAGAGGTATGAGGGAAGAGTTGGAGAGAGAAAAAGAAAGGGGAAATGATGTAATGCTTTCATTTTAAAAGGTAGAGATTGAGTCATGAAACTCCTTTTGAAATTAATGAACAGAATCAGCATGAAATATCCATTTATCTTTGGTATTTCTTTCATAAAGTTTTCACGTGGGAAAGGATGATATTAGTCATATCTTTCATTGTGTCATAATTTTGATAGCTACTAAAGAAGAGAAAGATTAAAATATCAGTATTATTTAACAATTATGTTCATAGACAACATAATGTTGTCTATGAAAACAGAATTCAGTGAGTAAACATAAATATTTTAATATGTCCTTGGTAATAGTTCTGGAGAAAAATAATTGTTGAAGGATAATGTTTTCACGAATTTTTAAAATTGAACATTCTATTATAACTCTTAAGCTTTGAGTGCAGGAGCTAGGCATCCCATGGTTGTTATGCCCATTGTTATTAGTAGTGGCTATCTGTAAAGACCTCTGTCTGTAAAAGAGAGAATCAATTTTACTCATCATTACGTCTCATTTTTCATAAACTTAGATAACTCACTCTGATGGTCTATGACGTTGCTAAAGTAACTGGCATACTTACTTGGCATGAAACAGTGGATTTTATATCCATGACCAAATTCCTTCGCTCCTCTAGTTACATTTTTAGAGAGTAGAGCCTCTCTGGTATCTAGTATTGCCCCTCTCCTAATTCCCTATTCCTTTGGTTTAAGATGCAAAGTCTTATATACAGATTGTGTAAAAGGTTTATAAAACTGAAGGGAGGAAGTGATGCATTAAACATGGTGGTGGGATAACAAAGAAGACAACTCTATTCAGTATGATTTGGTTATGGTAATAGTTCAATGGATTCCTCTCATATTTGATGAAAAGGAAATTTTACCCCAGAAGAGAGAACCACATCAAAGTGAGCCTCAGAAAATCAAAGGTTGACTGAGTTTGACAGCTACATTGACCTGACACCTAATCCAGTTCAATTTACTGTCAAGGATTAAATTCCAGTCTTTCTGAAGTAAGCATCATACTCGCACATCACTTATCCAAATCAGCTGAGGACTTGGGTGTTGTCCTGAACACAGGTAGAGGTGTGGGCCAGGTGGCATCTTAGCCACCTCCTCGTCATCTCAAAGCTGGAAGTTGAGGTGAGTAGAGCTGCCATTGGAGAAACCAGGAATCAGTTTTCTGGTCCCTCCCTGTTACTAAGCTCTTTGGGGCAACCTCACCAGGAGAACCAATGTCACAGCTAGTGAGACAGTGGCAGATCTTCAGGTGATGTGGCCACTATGCCTCACCCTGGCAGTCTCAAAGTGCAGGTTCCTATTGGGTGACTCAAGTCATTAGGAGTAATTATTAACATACAGAAATATCACTGATAATGTTGGAATATTTAAAAGTTTAAAATGGCCAATGTATGTGTCATCCTGTGTTGAATTAATAAAGATTAATACAAAATGCAGGAAAGGTTGTAAAATGATTTATTGTAGGCTTATATAAACAACATAGTACATGAAAAGAAAAAAAATCAAAGGGACTGTGATGAGGAGACATGGCAGGACAAAGTATTCAGCATGTGTTGTAGGATGAAGCATTTTGTTCAAAGTATGAAATATAATGGAATTTAGCTAAGAACATTCATTAGGGAAGGTGGAAATGTTTAATGTGCGGGCCAGGTAAAAGGCTGTATCTGATAGTACTTTGGATTTTTACTTTAACCTATAGGAAGTCCTGAACAAGACCAAAACAGTTAATTAATGTAAATTATTTAAGAGAAGATGAGAATCCTTTCTTTCATCTGATATTAGCAAATAATTCAGGAATATCACAAAGCCTAGTGTCAACATTTAGACAAGGAGTGTTAGCACCTATAAATAGTAAAGACTCTGAGAAGATTGAATAATAAAGCTATGTGAATAAATAGGTAGCTAGTTAGATGATAGATGGATAGGTGCATACACGGTAGATACATGCATAGTAGACAGATGTAGATGACAGAGAAGTGACGGATGGATGGATAGATAGATAGATAGATAGATAGAGGATAATAAATTATAAATAGATAATAGATGAAATTTAGATGATATATTTATGTATAGAGAGATGGATAGATGGCACCTGATAGAGAGAGGACAGATAGGTACATTATAGGGAGGTAGATAGATGATAGACAACAGATAATGGATAGACAGATGGAATCATGATAAATTGTAGTCAAGTATCCCCCAAATCTATACATAGGTAGATAGCATCTCGCTCACATTTCCTTGGTGCTAATTATTACCACATGTCTTGAACATTATTCCCAAAGTTTTACCCATTCCAGAGTCCAAGGCAGAAGAGGCCTTGCTCCTTTCTTGACTCCTTCTGATTTTCATTTGGTCTCTCGCCGCATTTGGTCAGTTTGTAGAGACTATCACCATGTTCCAGTCTCTATAATCATCTTGTTCTAGGTTAAACCTCATATGTTTCCAGTGACATCTCCAAAATGGGGACTTTCAACAAACCCATTCATATGCAAACTGTAGAACAGTAGACACTTGTGAGAACCAGAGCAATGACGAGAGTACATGGGCCTAGAAACACAGCTCAAGCGCGTCCCATGAGTTAGTAAGGATTCTTGCCCTTGAAATCCCCTGCTCCTGTCAGGGAAAATGTGTCTCTTCTTACCCATTTTAACTCACATGGAAGAATACGCATTCAGTATTTCACAGAATTTCCTCCTTTCTACCTATTTCTCATATGTATACATCAGACATCATTCCTTCCATCCCACTTGACCCAGAAAAAAAAAAAATCAATCAACCAATAAACAATGAAATCAATTTTCTCTAGAAAAAATAGTACATTTTTATAATTATTCTTACATTAACTTTATGAAATATAGGGTTTCCATGTGAATTTTATGTATGCATATGACATATTTTGACTATTCCAACCCACATTAAGTTAACTTTTTAAAAGACCCAACTTTTTCTCCTTTATTCAGCAGGCTAAACATATATTGTTTGTTAAGAATTTTCAATGATCTATAATTTTTAGGAGGATGATTTATTCTATCCTACCTTTTCAAATATATTGCTGACTCTTGCTACATACACACTTAAGTAACTGTCTTCTATATTTAAAAGTTACACTTACAAAGGAAAATTGTACAGATCAAATAGGTTTCAAAACCTCACATCGTTCCTTTGCTGACTCAAATTTCTTGGCCAGAGTTTTGCCTATGTAGAAGTCTAGCTGTGTTATGGAGCCACACATATAGGAAGAGTGTAGAAAGCTATGCAAGTAGCCATGCTTGAACACTGTAGTTTTAGGAGCTCTCTCAAGAATAAATTGATTAAAAGACTATCAGGACTGAAGGTTACATTAGAAATAGTAAGCATGAGAGATAGACAAAGAAGTGAGCAGTCTCTAAGGCACATGCCCTTCAGGTATGTGAAGTTAAGGGTGCCAGGAATCCACTTCCTCATCTCATGCTAAACCATAGTCCATGCTTGAGTATGTTTGAGTCCCATGTAGGAAGGCTGGTGAGGAACATCTGGTCATCACTAGTCACAGGACCACATGGGTGTGAGAAGTCAGGGTCATCCATGCCCAGCCACTGTCTCACAGACTGCTCAGAGGCCAGGATCAGAATAAAAAGGCTGAGGGGCAGAGCAACTCCATCCAGTCCTCCTGAGGTGCCTACAGATCTTGTCCTGCCTGTCATCTTGGTAAGTGTCCACTGGGATCAGGAGCATAGACTGTACTAGAGGAAAGCTGATAGGAGAGCTGGAAGGGAGACTGTGTAGAAACACAGAGCCGCAGGGAAGCTGTTTTTACAGAGGACTTAGGGCGGTTCAGAATGATGGGAAGAGAAAAGGGCATTCCGACATCTATAGAAGGAATGAGCAGTCAGAATCGATTTGACTTAGGACTTTGCACAGAATAAGCTTCTCTTTAGCGGAATGGGTCTCTCAGAAGCACAGAAAATTGTACATACTCAATTGATGCACTCTGAGACACAGCACTGGTCTAGCATTCAAAGGAAGAGATGGAGACAGAATAGGTACAATGCTCTCTTTGCAGTGAAATCCATTTTCCCTGAAATGATGCTTTAAACAGTCAATTTCCAAGTGTGTTATTCAGAAACATTTCATAATGCCTAGCTTGTCATTCACCGCTGGACACTATATATCAGTTTTTACCTGGCTTATGCAGGTTTCTTAAGCTCCCAATGAATAAAAATGAGCATGTAAGAGGATGGACAATTTACAACAGAAACTACTAGAGACAGTGTATGGATGGATGCTAAGGGGGCAGGGTAGTCCTAGAGCCCTAAGTCTGACCTGTGTTTGACTCCTCCACAGCTCCAGAGTGCTCACCAGCTGAGATGTCCTGCCAGCAGAACCAGCAGCAGTGCCAGCCCCCTCCCAAATGTACTCCCAAGTGCCCTCCCAAGTGCCAGACTCCAAAGTGCCCCCCAAAATGTCCTCCCAAGTGCCCCCCTGTGTCTTCCTGCTGTAGCCTAGGTTCTGGTGGCTGCTGTGGCTCCAGCTCTGGGGGCTGCTGCAGCTCTGGTGGCTGCTGCAGTTCTGGAGGCTGCTGCAGCTCTGGAGGTGGAGGCTGCTGCCTGAGCCACCACAGACCCCGCAGATCTCTCCATCGCCATCGCCACAGCTCTGGATGTTGTAGCAGTGGTGGCAGCAGTGGGTGCTGTGGCAGCAGTGGTGGTAGCAGTGGGTGCTGTGG
>JADRCH010007377.1:2065602-2135945 GCA_019843965.1 Rhynchomys soricoides | reverse complement strand
TTTAGAAGTTCCTAGATATGTGTACAAGCTCTTCTAGCTTTTACACTGTCTACTGAGAAGTCAGGAGTATTTGTGTTAGGTCTGCCTTTGTATGTTACCTGGATTTTTTTTCCTTGCTGCTTTTAATATTCGTTCTTTGTTCTGTAGATTTGGGGTTTTGACTGTTATGCTACAAGAACATTTCCTTTTCTGGTCTAGTGTTGCCTTCTGCAAACTTATTTTCTGTGTGTACTCATCTCATTCTTTCAATTGTGAAGGTTTCCTTCTGTGATTTTGTTGAGAATATTTTCTGGTCCTCGGAGCTTGGACTCTTCACCCTCTTCTATTCCTACTATTATTAGGATAGGTTTTCTCGTAGTATTGCAGAGTTTTTGATGTTTCATGTCAGGAACTTCTTTAGATTTAACATTTTCCTTGACTGATGTATCAATTTCCTCTACTATATATTCCGTGCTTTAGATTCTCTCTTCCATCTCCTGTACCTTGTTGGTGATGCTTGCATCTGTTGTTCCTGTTCTCATCCCTAGGCTTTCCATCTCCAGGAGTCCCTCAGTTTGCATTTTCTTTATGACTTCTATTTCCATTTTCTTGGAACTTGAACACTTTTATTTATTTCCTTTGCCTTTTAAATTGTATTTGCTTGTATTTATCTAAGTGATTTATTTGTTTCCTCTTAAAGGCCTCCCTCCACCTGTTGCGTTATATTTTCCTGTGTTTCTTTAAGGGATTCATTCATTTCCTCTTTAAAGTCTGTATCATCCTTATAAGGTTGGATCTAATCATTTTATTGTGCTTCGGTTGTGTTGATACCGACAGCTTGCTATAGTAGAATGTCTGTGCTCGTAAGTTGTCATATTGTCCTGGCTATGATTGATTGTGTTCTTAAGTGGGCCTTTGACCATCTCTTCTTGTTGTGGCATGTATTCGGGGGGCGGGGGGCTAAGCTCGATGATCCTGGTGTGGCAGGCCTCTTATGGGTATTCCCAGGCTAGACAGTGGTACTCAGGGGGCAGTGCAAGTCTCCCTTCAGTTGGGTATACCACTGGGGACACCTGGGGAGGGGATTGGAGGTTAGGAGAGGCAGGTAGAAGGGTGGCCGGACAGTGGAGGTCTGGGAGACTGAAGCATGCTCAGGGCAGCTTGGTATGCCCCAGAAGACTCAGCTTGGCAGGGGAAATGGGTGAAGGAACTGAATCTAATGGTTTAGGATCAGCAGGTCTGATGAAGGTGGGCACAGAGGTGGTGGGACAGTGGACTTGGGGGTTATGGTGCAGCCAACTTCTGAGACCAAGGAGGCTCCCACTTGATTCCTTTATTGCACATGGAAATCTCCTTAAGTGTCACCATTTTTGGCATTTCTAACAAGTATCCACTGACTGAAAATTTAAAAGCTTTGAACTATGCAAGTTTTGAATGTGACGTGAAAGGGGGATTTTCAGTTGAAGAAGACTTTTTTGTTTGTTTTAGAATATCCAGGTTCTTCAGGATAAGCACAAAATTCTTGATGCTGTTGAGCAAAAGAGATTGGAAAATGAATTGGAAAACCTGAAGAAGAAACTTGAGACAGAAAATGTAGGTAGCATGTACTTAATACTGAAAAGCAGGTATCTTTTTGATCTTTTGGATGTCTTTCTTGAAGAGATGCTTATAATAATTATTGATATCTCTCTTTCCAAACAGCAACAACAGGACTTGGCAGCTATAGAATCTTGTCTTCATTCTCTGTTCTCCGAAGATAATGAAGAAGATAAGCTGTGACCATATGTCATGTGACATACACAAAGCATTCCCTATAATACCAAAAATCATATCAGAAATTCACACATCTCATTTCTCATCCTTTTGTTTGGTACACATCACACTCCATGTCTCTTGAGCATCAAGTGAGCTCTGATCAGTTTGGTGTCTTGCGGCCATTACAAGGTGGTAAATATTGAATTATCAGGCCCTTTGGCAGAAACACAGAAGTATTGTCACTAACACTAATAGTTAGACGTAGTAGTACATGGTAGAATTAACTCAATGGCCTTATAAAATTTATCTACTGCAGCTTACCTTTAGAAAACACAATTGAACTGCCGAAACTTACCACAAACGGAAAAGAGAAAAACCAAAAGGTCCCATGCAATACTTGGGGCAGGTGTGGGGGTGGGGGAGCAGGTTTGTGGCATTTCCAGGTAGCTAATGTTCATGTAATTAGTTTATGTAGCTATTAAATGACACTTGTCCTTAGTGTTGATCAATGGAGTTTGATTTATGTATAGATACGCTTAATGTCTTTCCTCAATATTCGACTTCTGCCCTTTGGTCATATGCTAGTCTGGAGTGCTTGGTTTTTTCAAATTATATTATCAGAGAGTGTGCAGACGTTTATGTATGTATGTATTTAACTCATGAATCATTCTCTTGACTTTCCTCTTATGGTTTTCCTTTTTGCATTAAGTAACATTCAAATCTTCAGTGTAAACACTGTTTAATAAATTTGAAATTGGTTGACAACAATCTACTTGAGATACATCAATTAAATTGCTTCTTTGAATAAGTAAATGGCACTATCAAATTATTTGAAAGGAATATGTTGGTTCTAGAGGAAGGAGAGAACTGACTCATCTCTCCAGGTGCTCTCCATTTTGATTTTGACCTTTGAAGCATGTTTATGCCTCCTTTTTTACTATAAGTATTTATGCCTTAATCATACAAATGCATGAGACTTACTCTGCCACACCCATTTGTACACATATCTGCAATGACAAGGCCCATGCTGTGACCAGTCCATCTACCCAGTTTCCCCTTCCATTCTTCCCAATTGCTTGTAGCCCCCTCAATGCCTATTTATATTAGGTCCCTCTAAAATCAGTTCCTTGCATATGAAAGTACATGTGGTCTGAGTGAGTGTCTGACTTATTTCATGTAATGCTCTGAGATTGCATATAGTGTTTTTAAAGGACAACCTTTCCTTCCTTTTTGATATCTGAAGGATATTTTATGAATATATATGTCTCCTACTTTTCTTATGCTCTCAGGTGTTTTTGCACAAGTAAGCTATCTGTGCTTTAAATGCCTCTTGCACCTGAATGGCCACACGTCATGATGGATTCCTATTGAGACCAGGACTGGACTGAGGTTTGGTTATGGGATTAGTAAAGGACATGTGCGGCATATATGTGGAGGTATTTACATGGAAGATTGGGAGAGATACACGAGTTTATCTTGCCCTGAATGTGGATCAAAGCGTTATAACAGGCTGGGATCCTGCATGGAATTAAAGAATAAAAAGAGAAAGAATACTAGTGTAGGAAAGCTTCATTTTTCCCGGACTGGAGCATCCATTGCTGAGGCCATCACTGGTAGATACCAGATTCCAGCTTCTTCAAACTGTTAATTCAGACACACACTAGTGTTGTACCCAGAAGCTCCAGACTTCCATACTTGGGGCATAAATACATCATGTCCCTGGCTTGCTTTTTAAAATATCCTTTTTATTTGGGGAGGGTATGAACACATACAATGATGTACTTATATAGTTCAGAGGTCACCTTGTGGGAGTTGGTTCTCTCCTTCCACAGTGTAGGTTCTGAGGTGTTAACATTGTGTATAGGTGTGTGTTTTGGTGGTGTGTGTTATAATATATAGTCCATTCCTGATTCATTTTTTATTGATTTATATGCATATATATATGTATGTACTCATGTATGTGAGATAGTTTAAATCTGCATATCATTAGAATGAGGTTTAGATAATGGCATACTTTAATTGCTCTCCTCACAGGCAAATAGTTTTAAAGATTTTTTTTTTTTTGAATTGGAGAAACAAAACTCAACTTGCATTTTTCCTAAAGCATTCGTATAATTCTTGTTCTGTATATTATGCATTATATCTATTGCTAAGGTGTGGAGACATCCTGGGTGTTTATTGTATACTTAAAGTTACTCAATTTCAAAGAGGAATGTTAACATTAAAGTTAAGAGCTGGCTCATTATTAGGTAGAAAACCAGGGGGACAGAAGATGGAAGTGTTTCTGAGTGGGGCATCTTAAGCAGCATTTATAACTTATTAAAAGAGGAAGCATTGCCTGTCTGGGCAGCTCTGGGAAATATATTGGGTAGGAAATATTTCCTAGTTCATTTTGTTTATAAAGGCTAAAGCACAGAAGAGAGAACTGCCCTGGAGGATTGATACTTATATATACCTTGCATTTATTTGTAAGGGGAAAAGATTCTGTAACAAAAACATCAATATGCAGAGTGTGAGAAAGAAGTATGAATAGTTCTTTAATAAAAACAGACCTATTAGGAGAAAAACGGAAGGGGAAAGTACACAGTACCATTTAGGCCTAGAGATAAGTTTTATATTTTCGTTCTAATTCTGTAAAGATTTAAAAACGTAAAGATTGTAAACCTTTGTTATTTAACATTTAGAATTGTTGAGTCACTTTCACAGGTACAAGCTTAGCGTGTGGTTTGGAACAAAGCCAACTTATGGTGGGCTTGGCCTGAATATGGGTACAGGACATGAAGTGGATGCACATAATTTTAATAATTTTGTTTGAGATCAGTTTTTATATAGAAATCAAACAACTGCTGATTGTGATGTGGGCTTCAATATTTTCTGCCTTAAAATTGAAATAGTATATTAAATACTATTGTACTATTAAAATTTTAGGCACTGTTTTGTGTAGTATGGCTTTCATATCTCTACTCAATCTAAAGAAAGAGAATTTATAACTAGTAGAATTTCACCTTATGATTCCTTAGAATATATCTATTCAGTCAAGATATGCTGAACTCCTTCTCAATGACAAGTTCTCTGATAATGTATTCTGGACATATAGGTGCACAAGACAGTGACCTCAGTCTGAAGATCTGAAAGCTTGCATGTATTGAGTTTTATATTAGAGGTCTTGCCAGACAAATCAACTACATTCTCCATAAATGTAAACATACTGGGACTTTAGCATTGGTCTCACTGGAACAGAAAACCATGAGTACGTAATGGAATGCTTGAAAAGTTTTAGAAAAGAACAGTGTGCTTTTCTCTTCCCTTCATCTGTTTCAGAAAACTGACTCTAAAGTCTTAAGGTAGAGGAGGCTTCATATAACTGAAGGAGCTAGAAAGATAAGAACCCCAGTAATCTCTAGGATTCTATGAGGAGCTCTTTGAAAATGTCTGCAACAAGGGTAGTTATTGGAACAAAAATCTAAAGGAGAGTTTGCCATAAGATTGCTACTCTCTTGTAGCACATATCTCACATCTACTAATGACCTACCTAAGGTCAATTTAAAAAAAAAATATGTCTTTTGGGGTATGGTTAGGTTTCAATGTTTGGAGTGAATTTATAGGTGCAAAATATAAACCAGAAGAAAGTAGCAGTCACTTTTCTTTTTTATTTCCACTTAAATATAACCTTAGACATATATCTCAATTTGCTTTGTTTCTTTATTTTGGCATTTGTATGATATATAGATATAGAGCTAGAGCTAGAGCTAATTTATTTTCTTCATTTATTTATTTATCTATTCACATTACATCATGATGTCAGACCCCTGTCCCTCCTCTCCTCCACGTCTCATCCTTACAAATCGCTCCCCTATTACTCTTTCACCTTCTCAAAGAAGCCTCCTTGGGTACCACCCAGCTCTGGGACATCCAGTTACAGCATATCCTCTCCCACTGAGGCCCAACCAGTGTGTCCAGTTAGGGGCAGGGGATCCAAAGTCAGGCAACAGAATCAAAGACAGCCTCTGATCCAGTTTTTAGGGGACCCACATGAAGACCAAGCTGCACATCTGCTAAAAATATGTACAGGGGTCCTAGGTCCAGCCTGTGTAATTCTTTGGTTGTTGGCTCAGTCTCTGGGAGCCCCCATGGACCCAGGTTAATTGACTCTGTAGGTCTACTTGGGGTGTCCTTGACCCATTATGCTAGCTCATTTCTATCTCCCACCCTTCCAAAAGACTTCCCAAACTAAGCCTGATGTTTTGCTATGTGTCTCTTCTTTTGTTTCCACCTGTTGATAGATAAATGGAAATTGATGGGAAGCTTCTCTGAAATTAGCTGGAGACCTGGGATGGGTGAGGTTCCAGGGAGTTTGGGGGTTGACCCTAGCTGAGATTCATACCAGTGGGGGATATGGAGACTGAAATGGCCATCTCCTGTAACCAGGTGGGACATCATCTGGAGGGGGCGTGGGTGACATCAACCTACCACAAAGCTGTCAAACAAAAATGTGTCCTGCCTACAAGAAACGCAGGGGTAAAGATGGAGCAGTGACTGAGGGAATGGCCATCCAATGACTGGGTGAACTTCAGACCCATCCCGTGTAAGAGAGTCAACATTGGACACTTTGGTTCTTGCAGACAGGACCATAGCAGAACTATCTATCAGCATTTGTCTTGTCTTAGTTTAATGTTGGGGTATGTGAGGGATGTTTGTTTCTTTGTTCTTGTGTATATGTGGCTGTATATGTTGAAAGTGAGAGAAATAAACAACTCTCTGAAACACAAAATTGGCTCAGTAGGGAGATTAGGAGGATCTGGAAGAAACATGGGTAGTGAAAAACATGATCAAAATATATTGTATGAAATTGTTTCAGGAAAGTGTCATGTTTACTGTGGACAAACCTAATTAATTCATACTATGTGTTTGTGTGTGTGTGTGTGTGTGTGTGTGTGTATGTGTGTGTAATTAATACATAATACACAGCCAATATTGTGTATCAACAAAATCTACCCTCCCCCCAAATGATGCATAAAGCACAGGATTCTTATTTGTATTCCTAAGAGGACAATTTGGAAAGACAAAAAGCATGACAGATATGGAACAATTATAAAATGCAAAGATGTCAATTCAATTACAATTTAATGTTAAAATCAAGCACACCTTGGCCTGATATTATTGCATGTCCTATTTTGATACAGTGTTATTTGTCATTAAAGTCCCATGCCTCTTGTTATATGAAGACTCTTCACTGGGTAACAGTTTCTATTGAACTTTCTGTGAGCCTTTTATAATTCTAAAACTGTTAATAATGACCAATTCTCATGCAGATCCCCAAGTCAACTGTAATCTTTTAAAAAATTAATGAGTGTATAAAGTCAAATAAAAAAAAACAACAAAAAAACAAAAACTGGGGATGACTTTTGACAAAATTTTATGTTCTCATAAAGGTTTTGTTCAGTCCCTTCAGTCAGATTCCTGTTGTAGTTTGTTACAGGGTGCTCTTGTATAGCTGAACCATCTTTTTTGAGTCATGATTTACCCAAGCAGATTGAGGTGCAGAAATGAATCTTAACTCTTTTAAAATCATACTGCACTGAGAAGAATTTACCGCAAACATAATGTAATATTCCAGAAAGATTATTGAGTGTAAAGTGGTGTAAGGTACCAGGCCTCAAGATACCTTGAATTTAATCCCAGGTACTGACTTTGTGGAAGGAAGGAACCAGTTCCCAGAAGAATTCCTTTGTCCTCTATGGCATGTAATTTAAAAATATAACAAGTATTTTTAAAACAAAATTAAAATTTTGGTGTAAACATGTGAAATCTGAATATATTATATTTCATTTTATATTTTTGGATACTGTGCTTTACTGAGTGTTGAAGCCGTTGTTCATTTCTGGGAAGTTAGGGTCCAAACTTCTGCAAGTGAAAATATACTCTGGTCTCTGGATGTAAATTTGTGTCATAGTGCCAGGCTCTCATGTAGCAAACTCTGTATTTGATCTAAAAACATGAAAAAATTACTAAACAAATAACAGCATTATAGATGATCATTGCAACCAGTAGCTAAATAAAAAAATGACTTTTTTTTCTTAATACAAATTTCCTAGAAAATATTCTTGGGACAATTGGAGTCATTCCACTATAGTAAATTATGGTTTAGTTTAAAAGCATCTGTTACATAACTAACAATTAGAATTTTCAATAGGAACTCGTTTTCTGTATCCTTAAAATGTGAAGTTTGAGAACATATGTAGCTACCTTGTATTGGCCCTTATTGTGTAATAAGGCTATGACAAATCTTCAATTATACTAAAAATCTCATTTTATCTTCAAGAAAAGCTTAATATCATCTCTGTGTCAAAGAGGAAAAAAATAAAGATGAAGTATCTGAAGGAGATTTGATAAACATCACAGTTAGCTCTCCTACTTTATTGACTTGTTTATGAATTAGTAGGTTCTTGGGTGTGGTAAATCTTTGTTTTAAAGCCTATCTGTGGGGAGAGGTAGTGTTTACAAACATAGAGCTCCATAGTTTTAATTGCTTTTTATTTACTCTTAAAGTTTCTAGAAAGTCTCTACCAAGTAGATAAACATCAAAAGAAGTACTACATTGTCTTTATATGTATGTATGTGTGTGTGTATGTATATATATATATATGCCAAATATCACTGACAGTGGCCTATTTAAGGAATTTTGATAACTGTTAATAGCATGAAAAAGAATTTGCCCAATGTATAGGTTAAATGTGTTTGTAGAGCTGAAGATCATTAGAGATTTAATACAAATTCTGTTTCTATAGTTCACAATTTAGTGGAATGACAAAGCAAAAGGAAGTTTCAACACAGAGTGAAATTTAATGAACTATATATGGGGGTATATGAAGAAAATCAAAGTATTGTTGGAGTATAAAAGGATGATTGAAAAGCAAGACATTAAAAGTGTGTAGAAGCCATCCCATGCAGTGTGAACAATTCAGTATGTATATGGGACAGAAGAGGATTATGTATATTGATCCCTTAATAACATGAATAACGGATCTGGTGATGGATAATCTCATCAACTTGATTAGATTGAGAGACATCTGCAATATCACTAAATCATACTTCTATGTGTGATGGAGAGGATAACTCTTGGGATATCTGGCATATGGGATAACAAATTAGGAGGAGCAAACCATCTTGAACATTTATGGTACTTTCTTATAAGCTGAGTGCCAGGTATCATGAACAAGGGAAAAGTGGAAGCCAGCTAGTGTGTACAACCTAACAATCATATCAAAGAAGTATATCTTGCAACCGTTATCACCCAAAGACATTATATTCAGTCATTTGTACTCCTGTAACACAAATTCATACCAGTAGTCTTAAAAGGAACTTGTACGCTCTCTTCCTTGAATGGGATATGTCATGGGTTCCTGTTTTCCAAAGCCTTTTGTATTGGAAACTACCAGAGATGATCATTTGCGATTGCATCACCAGTTGGAGTGTTCTTTACTTGGAAATACTTTTTCTTCCATTCTCAACTTTCTTTAGTTGCCTGTAACTCTTTATGTAGGAATGAGGCTTCATGAACATTCCCTGCCCATGTTGGCATCTCTATAATTATCCTTGTTCAGTTCATGTTTATCAAATCAACAGCCATGAGAACATGTGCACATGTAATACTCATATAGACTGAACAGGTTTTATTTGTGTATTTAGAAATATATATATGTATACACATAAACATATATTCATACAACAAAAATGAATATAAAAAGATGCTGCAAAATTGAATGGTAGCAAGGGCTTATTGGAGGGTTTGGAGGGAGCAAAAGAAAAGGGGAAATTCTCTAATAATACTATAATCTCCAAAATTAAAAGAGTTTAATAAAGGAAAGCAACCAGGCTGTCAAGTTCTCCAGTCTACACATGACACAATTGATTACCTAGCCTCCAGTCATGGAAAGATCCAACCAATAAATCACCTTTGATAATTTTATTTTCCTGAATTATAAATATTTTTTAAAATAGAATTTATAATCCTCCCAAGGATTAGAGTTTAATATATTTTTCTAATATACTTTAAATAGAAATTCCGTAAGGTCTGCTCTAAGTCTGGGTCATTGTCAAATAATAAAATGAAACCTATTTCCTTTGTTGTTCTCCTTACATGTCTCTCCTACTTCACCATCCAGCCTAGTGATAGTGTCCCCCATGGCATCCTCTACACAATGTCTAGTTTGATCAACACTTTCAAGCACATATTCCACAAAAGGAAATAGAATATAGAAGGTAAGCAGAACTAGCTAAGGGTTGCTTTCTAAAGTTCAACTTTTGAAGTAGAATATGTTTGGGAGCTCAAGGCCAGCCAGTACAAGGGGCACTCCATTCTGAAAATCAAGAAGGAAAGGCAGTCTCTTTCCCCTCCTACCTGGAGTGTAGCCCAAGTATGGTAGAAGATTCTGCAATCAAGGACGTTAACTCAAAGATTCAAAGGTTGTGTAGAGCTTGATTGAGGCATTAGTAGCAGAAGTATGAATTTATACAACACAGCTAGTCTCTAGAGACGCAGGAAACAGAAGCTTTCCAAGCAGTCCATCCTCACACCAGGAATGCAGGCTCACTTGCCCATTATCTTCATCCTTTCCCTGTTCTGTCTCCCTATATTTCTCTCAGCCTATAAGCCCCCAAAATAAGTTGACAAGTATACCTGAAGCTATTCTCAGATGACTTGATGTTATTTACCCATGTATCCAAAAATTCAGTCAGTAATAATGGCGTATTGACTATATTTCTACCTCACATTCTCCTTGCCTTTCAGTAAAATAAAGTTATCCAAAACTAAAACATCTATATGTCTATTGGGACATTAAATATGTTAACTATTAACATTTCACCATTGGAGTCAATGAAATTGAGAAAATAGAATAAGTGAGCTTGTGTTTTCAGAGCACCTATATAGACCTAGCTGACCCTGAAGCTCACAGTATGATGACTTTAAACTTAAAGCAATCCTCCTATCTCTACTTCCTCAGTGTTGGGATTGCAAGTATTTCATATATTGTCATGTCTGGTTAAAGTAATTATTTATAAATTTTATATGCAATAAAAAGTGGAAACAACTCAAATATCTGAAGGTATAATTAAATGTGGTATAACACTGGAAGTGTGGCTAAGCAATCTAAATCTGGTATAACAATTCAATGAAATATTATTTAGCTATGAACAATGTAATACAGATAATTGAGAAAATTATCTAGACAAAAGATCACATGCTATATGTTTCCTTATTAAAACATCCAGAATAGAAGTGAAATGTGTATGAAAGGCATAGATGTGGAAAGTAAATGAATGATTTACTGCATCTGGAGGGCAAATGAGAGTGACTTCATATGGCTATATAGTTTCCTTTTGTGGTGGCGAAAATGTTAGGGACCTAGACAGTAGAGACAGTTACACCAACACTGTGATTGTGCCCAGTGCCACTGAAATAGTAAAATTTGTTACATGAATGTTTGCTCAATAAAAATGTAATATGCAAGAAATACAAAAAGAGATTAAATAAGACATTTAAGACAAGAGATCTTCTATTTGTGGTTCAACAAATATATTTCAGGTGGCTTGTCAAAACTTTTGTTCTTGTAAAACTTTTCAGATCTGACATAACCTCCAAACTCTCAGTATGTAATTGAATTTTCATATTAATCAATACCCCTATGTCTTTGTGAGAGAACCAAAATAAGAACTTTCAAGGGGTTTTCATTTATTGAATCAAAATCATATTCCATTTCATTTAGATACAATAAAGTAATTGTGAAAATGGACAATAATTTAATGGATTATGATGGCTATAGTTATTTCTAATGCTAGATAGGATTAAAATTCTTCTAATATAAATTAGTAGGAGTTACTCAAATTTCTAAAGATATGGGTATTTACATGGAAGAAAAGGGCACAAGATATTAGCAGTACTATGATTCTTCAAACTGGGGCAACAAAAATATGCAGCTATTTGCTGAGTCAAATGGCTCATTATTTTAAACAATCATCATTTGCTCAATGGATCCTGGGAAATGCTATCAAATCTGGCTTTTAAGTCTAGAATTGCATGACTCCCTGATCTTTTCTATTTCTCATTTCTATATTTATACTCAATTCTCACCTATATCTTTAGCATAATAAACAAAAATTCCATATAATAATATAACAAATACATATGTATACATCATCCTGTATGTGTTCTGTGGTGGTACAGAGAATTATTCTCTATTGCTGAATAACCTGAAACAGAACACCTCACAAAACAGTGTGGGCACACTGCATTCCACTCTGGTTATACAAAAGACAGGGTGTGTCTTCCCATTCCACTAAAAAGCAAAACACTGAATTACTCCTTGTAGTGTATTTCCTGTGTTACTTAGGATAAATAGAAATACCAGCAACGTTGACTTCTCTTTCGGAACTTGTTTTATTTTTAATGTATGTATATTGCTTAAAAAGAAATTCCCAATAACCCAGGGAAGGGGTATGAAGAGATTTTCATCCAGGCTCCACAATGGAGACCACCTTAATGTACTTATAAACAGTGAGTGTATTCCATTTCACAAGTGCTTAAAAATACAATTACTTCATTTACTTTTGAGACTTCATCATAACAGGTTTTTACCTCACACTCTTTAGAGCAGGTGCCTAGAATTAAATAGGTTCCTCACACAGGATTTATTTCAAGGGCTTTTGAGAGCTCTTATTTTCCAGTTCTACATCATTCATAAGGAAGATAATACCACTAACATCCACAGAGCCCTCTGAGAAACTCATCAAGTGCAACACACTACTGACCTTATCCTAAACCCATCTGCCTGCAGGCCAGCTGACTCTATGTCTCCTGCCAGCCATCAGCACACACATAGTGTTCTATTGCAGATCTGTGAACAGTCAGGAATGAGGAAGAGTTCCCATTTTTAGAGAGAATCACTGAGGGGGGAAATGAGAGAAAACCTAGCTAAAAATACTTCTTCTCCTAAAAATTAGAATTTATATATTAGAAATTTCGTAAAAGGATTATTTTCCTATATCCCAACATATAATCAATCATATAAACTGAATTAAAAATAAATAAAGAGGCCTCTGGTTGTTAGAGGTATAGCCCTGCGTAGCCTAGCAATGATACCCCAGAGTCAATGTCCTGAACTGATGAAACATAAAGCTAAATAAATGAGCAATATAATAGAAAACATGGTTTTCTTCCTGAGTTTGTTTTATTTCACTTAACTTAATGATCTCCCATCATAAATTCCCTCCTAATTAAAACTACAATTCACAGAAAACTTGCTGGTTTTGCTTTCTTTCCGTCTCTGATAATTAGGCTATACATACCCATGCCTTAATCCTCAACTGTAATATGGGCTCAGTTCATGAAGCCTTGGAAATATCACCTAGATTTCTAAAAAATAAAATTCCAGAAGAACATGGACTTAGGTTGTCAACCAAAGAAAACCCTGGAGCCTATACCTGTAACCATTCTGGAAGCAGATAGTCAAAGGACTGAGTGCGGGAAAACTCGGGGAAAGGTAGATAAGGCCTGATATTGGTCCTACTAATTTCTTTCTCAGTATATCTGTATGGTGGGTCTTTGTGTCCATGACTCCAGCAAGTATGATGTTCAGCCATGATATGTTTGTCTTCAACATTAAATTGTAACTGAATTGACGACATTGGATTTACAGTTATTCCAGATCTCCCATTAATTACTTCTCTCCCATTTATTCTTTTAAGAATGGAAGCATGCATCTGGTGCTTTCCTCTTGTGTTGTAGTTTGGAATAATATAACTTATTTCACCTCACAGATTTATGGCCTACAAATAGATGGTTTAAGGATACTCGTTACTTGAGTAATCAGGATAGAATTTATAATCTATATTAAAACTAATGATCATCTTACAGTATCACCTTACCTGTGCCAAAAGTTTCTGCTATTTTTATCTCTAAAATCCAAACCCAACTAGCTCATCTAAGTATTAGAATATGGGAGGGATATTCCTCCAATATACAACAGGAATAAGTAAAAATAATCAGTATAAAACAGCCCAAACACTTGGTTTTTCTTAAGCCGTGACCTCAGCAAAACTTAGTTAAATAGAACTTAATCTACTAAGGAACAACTTGATTTAAATTAAATTCATCACCATCAAAACTCACATGAATATCTATTCTTAGTAAAGCAGTGCTGAGATGGGTATCCTACTGGAAAGTATTTACATTACAGGGCACATGTAACCTATCCTGGTTACACTAATGATGTCTCACTGGATTAAGCTGTCATTTTCAAGGGCCTGGTCCAGATGTTGTGAGATCAGGGACCTTTAAGATGAAGCAAACCTTGGATGTCATTTCCTTCCTGTTACTCAGAAGACCCTTCTCTGTCCATGATTGTTGCTCTCCTCTCCCCTTCCATGCACAAATCAGCACAAGGGCTTCACCAGGACACAGGCACATAGCAACTCTGTGCTCTTGTATTTCTGCCAAAAATTACTTTAGTTGATTCTTCAAACTAACTTTTTGCTTATTAATTTACTTTTATTCTGTGTCAATGCAGGGCACTAAATCTGTACCTTGACCGGTTGGCATTCTACTAAAGATTTACACCAGCAACACTTCTAGCTAGCCCTCTCTTTATTATTTTTAGTTCTGTTTCTATCATTGGATCTCAATCTTTATTCTGACCTCCATGGATACTGCATACATGTGATACTCAGACATAAATGCAAACAAAACATCCATACATAAATGTAAAATGAAATTTGAAAATTCAGATTTCACATGTTTATATCAGAATTTTCATTTTGCATTAAAACACTTTTTGTTATATTTTTAAATTTTATTTTATGTGTATGCACAGTTATGTATATTTCTGTGAGCACACACATGCTACAGTGCTCCTGTAGAGGTTCTAAAACAGCTTATGGGAACTATCTCAATACCAGGGATCAAACTCAAATTGTCAGCCTTGGCAGCAGGCCCCTTTACTCCCAGTATAATCTTACTGGACCATATGGCTTTCTAACAGTCATAATTTTTAAATAATAATAACTTTAAGTTTATTAAAAATGCTACTCAGTGGTATATATGGTATTTTGACATAAATAAATACAAACTATTATCATTACACGTCAATATGCTTAAGTAAATTGCTAGAATGAAAAGATAGTTCAGATATCTAAAGGCATCCCTAAAACAAACAGCTAGAGGAACCTGATCATATGTACTCAGTCAGGCTTCTTATATCTCTTTACATAAATGGCAGTAAAAAGTTTTGCAATTTTTAAATCAAGTGATATTTCAGTACTTTTTTAAACATTTCAAAGGAAACTTTTATGAGAATATAAAATGTAAGCATAAATATTCCCAGGTTTTCCCATTTGATTTTTATAAACTTTTTAATTTTAAGGATTAGAGTTGAATTGGGAACCTGGAAGAGGATTTGTCACACTTTTGGAAGAATTTCAATATTCACAGAAATTTTAAAAGTAACTGTTAACTAATAAAATGCTTTTGCCTCACAAGAAGCACAGCTATTGATTGAATTAGTACTGTATCAAAATAGTGTACATGGCTTATTATCAGGTGCTCCATTACCTAAAATTATTAAATTTATGGAAAGTAAAATCAGAAAAAGCTAAAGTTTAAAGTTTCACTGCAAAATATGCCTCCTCTTCTGGCATATGAAGACCTATATGTTTGTTTGTTTTGAGATATATATATACACACACACACATAACCTTGAGAATTTTGTACAGGTTTTGATCATAATTATTACCTGTTCTACATCTCCTCCCAGATCCACACCCTTCCACACCTACTCAATATTTTGGTTTTTTTTTTAAATGTGTCAAGTCCAAATTGTTTTGCCCATATAGTTCAGAATGTGTAGCTTTCCTTTACCACATGGTATGCTTATTAAGGTCTTCACTCTTAGAGAAAACTAACTTTCCCCACTTTTAGAAGCTATTAGCTGCTCCTCAATTAATATTCTGACTTCATGACCACCTCCTTTCTCCATGCTCGAATTTGGTTTAGTCTGTGCTTGCACACATCTTGAGCATATTGTCATAACTCTGTTTTGTATGCTCCGCTTTGTCCTAAAGCTACTGTTTCCTTACAGTCATCCACTAAGCATATATCCTCCATTTCTTCCTTTCCCTGTTCCACATTTATGGCTGAGAATTTCAGTTTCTTAAGATTTGTACCTGTGCCAAGTTTGGGTTTCTCTCTTAATCACCATTTACTACAAATAGAAGGCTCTTTAATGAGTATTGAGAGATTCATTGCCCATGGATGTTATTGGGAGGCTATTTAATACTGTGGCCATTTATCAGCATAATAGTAACATGTTCTCCCTGACTCTTACTGTCTTTCTGGCCATAGGTTCTTGATCAATAGTGGTGCGAGGTATGGGTTTTGTCGTGTAGAGCAAGCCTTACATCCAATCAGAAAGTGGCTGGTTACTCCTATGACATTCTTTCCACTCACAAGAAAAGTCAGTAGGCATGTATTGCCAGGCCAGTCATTATTGTAGTTCATAGGATTCACATCAGGGTAAGATTTGTGATTACATTTCTCTTCCATTAGTTACAACACAGTCCATCACTAAGAAGATAGTAAATAGGGATGAAGCTTCCAGATCAGTATCTATGTTATTTTTCTATGTTCTGTGACTCCAGTATGTGATGTCTTCAGCAATAAGGTCTTACCATCAAGTTCTGAAGGGCAACTGAGAATACTGGAAATGGACTAAAATTTTGAGATTTTGTGGTACCTCATTGGCCAATAAAGAGTTATCCCATTCCTGACATTGGGCTTTATATCTGTTACCTTACTATGTATAGTGGAGACATTTTCATCCCATTCTATGCTAAATGATAAAACTGTAGGTATCTCTCTCCTCTCTCTCTCTCTCTCTCTCTCTCTCTCTCTCTCTCTCTCTCTGATAATGTGTGTGTGTGTGTGTGTTCTTCATTGTATCCTCTCTAGCACAATCTGTCTTCCCTCATATCAATTTAACCCTTCACACCACGAGTGAAATGCAAATTACAACTATTTTGAGGTTTAACCTTCCAATCATAATGGAAAAAGTGCAATGAAAACCTGTAAGAGCCCAAACTGATGCATCAATTGTAGGATCAGTGTACATACTCCTCAGAAACCTGAAAGCAGGTCTACCATATGTTCCAAATGTACTACTCTTGGAAATATACTCCAAAGTCGCTCTATCCCAACACAGTTCACAGGGTTTCATATGAATTTATGCTTATAAGAAAGTGCTATGAATGAGACTTCAGTAGTCCAAGATTTTAAAAATTTCTGAGAGTATATCAGAAAACTTCTCTAGGTAAAGAGGTATAAGTGTCTCTACTTATATCATCATTTGAAACCAGATGCATAATGAGCCAGACATATGAATGTGGTAGGAAGGATTCTTTTATTTATAATTGCATTTATTTTCCATATTTAAATTTTTATTTTAAATATCTGTACATACACAGGAAGTTGCTATGACAGAACACAGATGCTCTCTATACTCATCATGCAGTTTTTGCCAAAGATTATTATGTAAGCAACTATAGTACAATATTAAAACTAGGCAATTGACAATGATATTGCATTTTCTTCTATTCCTGTATCATATTGTGGTATATGTAGGTTTGAATAACTCCATCACTAATCATGAAAAAGATCATCTTCTTTGCCAAAAAACAAAATATCTCTTGAAAATCAGGTATATATTTTCCACAGTGTCTTTCTATCATTGCAGTTATTTGTTGTAATGATTTAGGGGGAGGTCAAGGCATAATTTTTCTGTCTCATAAAAGACTTCTTAAGAAGAGTGTGATCATCTATCATGTACTTAAGTACTTCTAATACTACAAGATTTTTTCCCAAGGGATTTTGCAAACAAACTATACAAAAGAGTCAGACAAAAGGGGTCTAAATCATTTGCAAGATGTTCAAAATAGCAGAGGTAAGAGTAATAATTCGGTAGTCAGACTCCATTTTTGCTACTGTAAACTCAGCAGGTTCCTTTTCTACAACAAATGAGATGAAAATTGTGCCCCCACTGTGTAAGAGAAATAGATTTTCCTAAGGCCTTACCTAGAGTGTGCTAACAGAACTATTTGATTTATAGTAATAGTGTCTGCCTTCACATGGCCTGTATTTCTCTGTGTGTTTTATATTTTTATCTTTCCTTACAATGGTCTCATTTGGGGATTAAAATGAAAATTACTTTGGTTAAACATGGTTTGCACTTACTAACATTTTTGATACTTATGATTTTACTAAGGTTTGAGACTGAGACATCACTCTCACTCCTGTTTGCACACGAGATTGTTATTTACCTGAAAATGCTCACGGATTTTCACCCCATATAGCCTATTTGTCCCTAGAGAAAATGTGAGCAAAGTTTCTCATGCATGATGTTTATGGAGCTCTGGACAGCTGCTCTCTTTCAGAAACTAAAAACACCCTGAAATTATGTCACCAGAAGCAGTTCAATTGCCAGTGGACCAGCTGCCGTTTTGTGTAGACAGATTTATCAAAGGGCTGAATGCTGAGAATAAACCCAAGTATAGGGACATTGCAATTATGAATTCCAAATGAAAGAATTCACATCCAAAGTTATTATCACAACAGAATGCATCTGAATCTGTATCCTCTGATTCCC
The DNA here is from genome assembly GCA_019843965.1 of Rhynchomys soricoides. NCBI lineage: Eukaryota > Metazoa > Chordata > Mammalia > Rodentia > Muridae > Rhynchomys > Rhynchomys soricoides. Next base: position 2,117,520 of record JADRCH010007377.1, on the reverse strand, counting down.
TAAGATTAAATGTCTTTAAAGACCAGATAGGCAATTTATCTGCAGGGTCAGCATTTAAAATAATATTGAGCATCCCTGGTTGTTTCTAAAGCTACAAGTATATAAGAATACAAACACACACACACACACACACACACACACACACACACACACACACACACACACACACACACACACACACACACAGAGAGAGAGAGAGAGAGAGAGAGAGAGAGAGAGAGAGAGAGAGAGAGACCTGAGAGGGCTCAGAGAATTGCTTGAAGATACAAGCTAAATACATGTAGGAAAAAAAATGTGTCATCAAAAAACCCAAAATTCCTGTCTTGTTTTTTTTCTGATACTAGCTATTACTGAGAAGTATTCTAAAATATGGGTTCATTGCTAGCTGTTATATGGATATATTAAATGAAGATTAGCTCACAAAACATCCCCAATAATATACCATTGAATTTTGAGGTAGAAATTTGGCATATTTTACTGCATTTTTGCATAATTAACAACTTTTATATGTGACATTACAAATCTGTCACTTCACAAATAAACAAGGATGCTTTGATTACTTAAGTCTATTGGCATACATGTTAATTTGAATAATAATAACAACAGCTTTCCATTAAACAGATGTTATTATAGTTCTACTGAATTTTTCCTTTCCCCACCTGTTTCTTGGGTAGTTTATATTTTCACAAATCTTACAATTTTCCAGTTTCTTTGAAGTAAACTTCAAGTAAAGGAAATAATTATTTTATCTTTGTATCCCTTGGCAATTTCATTCTTTATGGTAATGGTGTGTTAACATCATGGATTCTCACACAAACCTTCACAATATAGTTTATATAGCACTTAGCCTTTTGCTTCCAGGCAGCAAAAATGTACAGCATGTGCTCACAACTTTAGCCAATTGTAATTCAAAGAGGATATATATATATATATATTCCATATTAAAGGCACAGTAAAAAAAATCTAGATGACATGAAATATTTCAGTTAAATTATAATCTTATCTGACCAAAAGGGTGTTTTGTTGTTTTTGATGTGGTAGCCTGACGATGCATGCAAAAACTATGATAGTTGATATGAAATAATTTTACAGCACAAGATTCCAATATACTTATGAGATAGAAAAATGAAGCTGTATAGTCAATTTTTGTGCCTATAGAATTCAAAGAGGAGGTCTGAGTAAAGCTATTAGTGAACCTGAATATACAGAAGAATAATTATCATTTTGGTAAAAAAAAAACAAAAAACAGGGTATGTTCAAGACCTTAAGATATAGAAGACCATACATTTTTCAATAATTTATTTATTTACTTTATATCATGATCGTAGCCCCTCCTCTCCTCCCAGTCCTACTCTTACCAATCCCTCCCCACTTTACCTCCTTTCCTTCTCTCAGAGAATAGGAGGCCTCACTTAGTAACTACCTTTCCGTGGGCATCCAGTCCCAGCAAGACTAAGCACATCTTCTCTGACTGTGGCCCAACCAGGCAGTCCAGCTAGGGGAAAGGGATCCGATGACAGGCAACAGAGTCAGAGGCAGCCCCAGCTCCAATTGTTAGGGGACCCACATGAAGACCAAGCTGCATATCTGTATTAAATGTGTAGGTGGGCTAGGTCTATCCCCTGAATGTACTTTAGTTAGTGGTTCAGTCTCTGTGAGTCCCCATGGACCAGGAATATAGATATTAAATATGGAAATATCATTAAAAAGCACAGAAAGGAAAAACCAAAGACAAAGGGGAAATTCAAGAATCAAAGCTAAGAGATTCAACAATTAGGGTGTTGAGAAGTTGGGTCAGTACTGTTAGCATGTAATCTGAAAATTATTTCTGGGTTGTACAACAAAGTCATCACTGTTAAAGTTGACAGAAGTTAAGTATAGATGAATCGTAACATCAGAAACAAAACTAAAGTGAGAAGAAGAACAGAATGCAATAAAGCCATAATTTACAGACACTTTTAAAAATTTTCTATGTAGAGTAGAAGAAAATGTATTAAAATACTCTTACTTAAAGTGATACTAATATCATTTGGGATGACTAAATGAATTAAACCTCTCTATTGACTTATTCATCATTTCTCTTCTCGTAATTGGAAGTTTTCAGATTGCAGTTATTATTTCCATTTTCAACCACTCTAAAACAAAGAAGTTAAACTCAATTATTTTTTCAGCAATTAATCATCATGCAGTTTACAAAAAGCATATCTGAGGTTGAAGGTCATATCTTCTGCTTCTAATCTACTTGCTTTACATGCCACTTCTATCAAATCATGTATAAATGTGCCATTAATGTTTGAAGTGAACTTTTCTGATAGAAATTTGTTTCCAAATTGTTAATATGATACACCTCCAGCTTTAGAGAAAATTTTACTATTTGTGAATGATTTCGAAAGAGATTCTACCCCAAGATGCCTACATTCATACATAGATTTTCAACAATAGCTGTAAACCTTGGACTTTCATCACCATTATTAACACAACCCCACATATGTTTTATTATTGATTTGTTTGATATGTTTTGCCTATCTAAGTATCTCGGATATCATAGGGAATTCTCTTTGGAAGACATACATACATGCATATATACTCAGATAATAGGCATGAGTTTATTTGATGGTAGGAAAATTTTCTTCTCCTTTATGGGCTATTTTATTAAAACATAGCATACAAAGCAATGGGTTTTTATTGTGCCATTTTCATACATACTTTGCCTTTATTGATTTTCCCTGCTCATAATCAGGTTGATTTCACATTTCTCATCTTTCTGTCTTACTCCTTCTGGTCACCCTCCACACCAGCAACAGTCATCTGCTTTCATTAAACATGAGCATACAAAGAAAAAAAATAAAAGAAAAAAAGAAACCCAAGAATAATTATATCACCATGACTATATTTTAAAAGTTTCTGATGTTCTAAATACAATGCAACATTTATTGTGTCAGACCTTTGAATGTAAAACCTGAAATGGACCAAGGGGGTCCCATCACCCAGTGGCATATATGACCCCATGATAGAAAACTTGCTACTCTTTAATACTTTCAAAATTCCATTTTTCAGGGATCTTCTATGAATTGCTCCTTTAAGAGAATTTAGGATATCAGAAATTTCCTTTTCCCTAGTTGTTATAAATTATATTAGCCCAAGGAACACATGATTTTGTATTCCATTAACTGCACAGGAGGACTTTTCAATTCATCAATTTGTTGTTATATATCTGTAAATATATCTGTATTTCCAATTATCCTTAATATGAAGAAAAATCATTTACTCTTAAATTTACTCTAAAACCTGCCACTGGTAGTATAAGGCACAGTAGTTTCACCACCTTCAAACTCTCTTGCACCTCACCATTCCACTTTATTTTTTTTCTTTTATTTAAAGGCTATTATTGGCATTTTACTCAAGACCCAATGTTCCAATAAAATATTTAACAAAATTATTTCAATACATAAAATTATGTCTTTTATACAAATTAATGGGTACTGTGAAATAGTTTTGTATTTATGTACTTCATGCTATGTTTATTTCTTTTTAACTTGAAGGGGGTATTTGAATCACAGTTCCAATTAATGCAGGGAAGGCGTAACACCAGTTGTTGGGCCATGGTTCTGTCCAGGAAACAAAAAAAGGATATGTCAGTGTTTGGAAGGCTTTCTTCTTTCACTTCTTCTATTCAGTCCAGAACATCAGCCCACTGCATAGTACTGCTCACATTCAGAACAGGTCTAACTACCAATTTTGTTATCATCAGTTTGTGGAAAGTAAGCAATAGCTTTGGAAATAGCCTAGGTTGTTTAATCTTGGTTGTTTGGGGTTTCCCATGAGGCCCCTTTGGCCAACAGCGTGATCAAATATAACTCATTCCTGGACCTGGAGGCTTCATTTGATAATGAGAGATGTTCAGTTGGAGCTTAGTTTCCTCTGTTACTTGGAGATTCGATTTAGATCCCCTTCATGTATGTGTATGATTTTGGAAGTGTCTCCTGTAAAACATTTCCATACAGCTCCTCACTGGCCCTATGTTTTAGCTGTCTGTCGCAGTACTCCTTCCTGAAACCTACCTCTTTTCTTCCTGTCTAATTCAATCTTCCCATTACAGCTAACTCCTTCATCTAAAACTATCTTTTCAATTTCCTCTTCTTAAGGAGATACATCCCTCCTCCTAGTCCTTTATTCTATATCATGGCTATATGGATTATAACCTGCATTTTAAAAACTTAACAGCTAACCTCTCTATATAAGCTAATGTATACCACATTTATCTTTTGAAGTCTGAGTTACCTCACTCAGGATGGTTCTTTATAATTTTACCCATTTTACCTGTAAATTGCATGATTTAATTTTTTAAGAGCTTAGTAATATACCAATATGTAAATGTAACACTTTTAAAAAAAAAGCAATTTATCTATTTCCAAACATCTAAGTTGTTTCCAATTTCTGGTCATTATGTATAGCAGGACTGAAAATCACTGAGCAAATGTCTCTGTAGTAAGATGTGGAGTCCATTAGGTATATCCTAGGAATGGTATAGCAGGACTGTAAGGTAGGTCTATTCCTAGATTTCTGAAAAATTGATACCAATTTTCATACTTATGTATAAGTTTATATTCACACTAGCAATAAATAACTGTTCCCCTTATACTACATCCTTGCCAACATGAGCTGTCATTTATTTTTTGATCTTTGCCATTCAGACTTGTGTAAGATGGACTCTCAAAGTAGTTTTGATTTGCATTTTCCTGATGATTAAGGTGTTCAACATTTAAGTGTTTCTTGGCCATTTGAGGTTCCACATTTCATATTTCTGTTTATACTTGTACCCCATTTTTGAATTGTGTTATGTGTTCATTTTTTGATGTCTACTTTTTTAAATATGGTACGTAGTTTATATATTAGCCATTTACCTGGTGTGTAGTTAATAAAAATCTTCTCCCATTCAGTAGGCTGTTACTTTGTCCTTTGTTGTATACAATTTTTAAGTTTCACGAAGTCCATTTTATTGTTAATCTTAGTGCCTGTGCTAACTATGCTTTGTTCAGAAAGTCTTTTCCTATGAAAATAAGTTCAAGATCATTCTCCACTTTCTCTTCTATCAAATTCAGTGTATCTGGCATTATGTTGAGGTCTTTGACTCATTTGCAGCAGAGATTTGTGCAGTGTGATAAGTATGGATCTATTTGCATTCTTTTACAATGAGGTTTTCTTGTTTACATTGATTTTTTTGGTTTTGTGCAACCTATTCACATTTTCTTTAACACTAATTATCATATTTAGATAATTATTTCAAAATTCTTGTCTGGCTGCTCCAACACATGTTTGATATTGATTATATTTATTTATTTGAAATTTGAAATACTTTACTTTGTTTACTTTGTTTTACAAAATTCACAACTGATTGGCAGGTGACTTATATAGAGGGGGGAGGCTAGGAGAAATAAAATTTGCATCTGTCAAAAGACATACTATTTCTTAGACTGTTTAGTTTAGGTATGAAGTAGACTAAGATTTTGTACACTGGACATCTAGCAATTGCGTTGTTTTAAGATGAGGGCTCTGGGGTTTTGTAGAGTTTCTCTCAAAGCCAGTGCCGATTCCTTAGCTTTATGATGTCCCTACATCTCTGTTTCAAGTAAGAGTTTCTTTCCATGATTTTGTCAGTTTCAAAAGACAAGAAATTCATTTATTCCCTGAAGATGTGGCCACACCCTTGCAGTAGACATAGCTTTCATTCTTCCTGTGGAATCTATCAGTACTCCTACCATCTAGAACATTCCTATTCCTGTTTTTTAATTGCTGATACATAGTAGTCATTCTCTAATTGGAAACTCAGAGTCCAGAGCTGCCTGGAAGCCAGCCCACATCTGTTCCCTTCTGCCACCCACTAGCTGTCAGAAACACTTCATACAGGCAACCCACAACCTCCATGCTTTTCTAAAACCTAGAAGACTGACAGGAATCAAGGGAAGCAACATCTTTCCAACAAAACCAATACCAGATAGTAACACCTAGACTTACATTTATTCTAAATCCAGATACTTAAATGGCAGAATAAGAAGACAATGAAGCCAGGCTGTGGTGGCACACACCTTTAATCCCAGCACTTGGGAGGCAGAGACAGGAGGATTTCTGAGTTTGAGGCCAGCCTGGTCTACAGAGTGAGTTCTAGGACAGCCAGGGCTACACAGAGAAACCTTGTTTCAAAAAAACAAAAAAGAAAAGAAGGAGGAGGAGGAGGAGGAGGAGGAGGAGGAGGAGGAGGAGGAGGACAATCAATAATAACCAAGACAATATGTTTCCACAAGAGCCCACGTTAAACAGTTCAAAGGCACAGAAAAATATTTTCAAAAAAAATCATAGAAGAAGAAAACTTCCCCAACCTAAAAAATAGGATGCCTATCAGAGTATATAAAGCATACAGAACATCGAATAGATAAGACCAGAAAACAAAGTCCACACCTCACATAATAATCAAAATGCTACATGTACAGAACAGAGAAAGAATATTAAGAGCTGAAGGGAAAAAGGACCACTGACAGATAAAGGATGATTTATTAGCAAAACAGCTAGCTTTTAAATGGAGACTCTAACATCCAAAAATGTCTGGATAAATAACATAAAATAGTTCTATCTGATGATCCAGATATACCATTCCTGGGCATATACCCAAAAGATACTTCACCATACCACAAGTACATATGTTCCACTACGTTCACAGCAGCCTTACCAGATTCATAATAGCCAGATTCTGGAAGCAACACTGATGTCCCTCATCTGAAGAATGGATACAAAAAAATGTGGTTTGTTTACACAATGGTATACTAATCAGCTACTGAAAATGAGGACATCATGAATTTTGTAGGCAAATGGATGGAACTAGAAAATATCATCCTGAGTGAGGTAACCCAGACCCAAAAGGACATGCATGGTATGTACTCACTAATTAGTGGATATTAGCCAAAGAAGTACAGAATACCCATGATATAACTCACAGATCTTTTAAAGATTAACAAGAAGGAAGGCCAAAGTGAGGATGCTAAAACCCAAATTAGAAGGGGAAATAAAATAATCATGGGAGGCAGATGAAGGAAGGGACATGAGTGGGAGAGGGAAGAAGGGGTAAAGGGGGCAAGATCAGGTATGGGAGGTAGACAGGAGAGAAGGCCAGGAGAATGAGCAGAAATATGCAGGTGTGGGGGTTAGGGACAACCTTTAGAAAGTTCCAGAAACCTGGTATATAAGAGGCTCTTAGGACTCAATGGGGGTGACCTTAGCTGAAATGCCCAACAATGGGGAGATAGAATTGGAAGAAAACATCTCCAGTAGTTAGACAGGTCTCTCAGTGGAGGTATGGGACCATCCACCTACCTTCAAAATATTTGACAAAGAATTGATCTTGTCTAAAGGAAATGTAGGGACAAAAATGGAGCAGAGACTGAAGTAAAGGTCATCCAGTGACTGGCCCAACTTGCGATCCTTCCCAAGCACAGGCACCAAACTCTGACACCATTATTCATGCCATGTTGTGCTTTCAGACAAGACCCTAGCATGGCTGTTCTCAGTGAGGCTATACTGGCAGATGACTGAGACAGGTGCAGATACTTTCAGCCAACCATTGGACTGAGGTCAGGGACTCCTATGGAAGTGTTAGGGAAAGGATTGAGTGAGCTGAATTGCATTGCAACCCCATAGGAAGAACAACAGAATCAACTGACATGGACCCCTGGGAGTTCCCAGAGACTAAGCGACCAACCAGAGCATACATGGGCTAGTTTGTGGCCCTCAGCACATATGTAGCAGAGGACTGCTTTATCTTGCCTCAGTGGGAGAAGATTCAGCTATTATTATGGAGACTTGATGCCGCAAGAAAGGGGGTGGCATCAGAAGCCTTCATAGGACATGCTAATAACTAGCAGGTGATCTTCCTGAGATGGTATGTCTCAGATTATAATAATTCAGGACAGATTTTCTTCTATAGTCAAGGCCCAGGAGAAAAGCATTTTAGGAAAGATCCATGCTACTAATAGGCCTTTTAGGTTATTATTAAACATATATGACCATCACTAGGAATTAGCCCACCCTTTTGAGCAGATCTCTGCAGATCTTCAAAGATGTACTGTCTTGAGATGCTGCTATATAAACAAATATATGACTTCTCAATTCTGCATGATGATAGTGTAAGGATTCCTAAAATCATGTCTATATTTATTAAGCTTTTAATAGTAGGACTGCAATTAGGTCTCTTCTGATAATCAAAACTGCAATGAGAACTCTGTCTGTCTCTCATGTTGTCACCAGTTAATTGCTCTTAGATAGTAACCAGACTTTCTACCACTCAGAGCACATTCCCAGAGGTTGTAAAACCATTAACCAAAGGTGATAAAAAGGGAACTAATGATTTATTATATGAGCTAAGACAGAAGATAAAATATTGACTCAATTTGTCTATACAAAACTTCACTAATAACTTAGTTATGCTTTTTAATGTTCCATGAATCTGTGGAGCTGAGACAGGTGATGGATGTTTAGCTTGATAATTACTCCTAATGGATACATATGTAAACATTCTCCATTGTAAACTTCTATTTCAATTTATGATCTGAATGTGTGTGTGTGTGTGTGTGTGTGTGAACTTGTGATGATCTTTTTGCCATGTGACTATATATTCTGAAAGATATATAATTGCTGAGGACAAAGAGTCAGAAATGTGCTGAGAACATTTTGGACAGAACACTCTTTAATCAGATCTGAACAGAACTTTATAGAACCGAACTAAGAATAATTTTTTTTAGTCAGGAATCAAGTGAACTTTTTAGACAGAACTGAACTGAAAAATAACTTAGATGTAAATGCATAGTATTGGCAGAAAAGGAATCAAGAGTAACAGCATTATTTTGACATCAGAGCAGGAGGAGAGATCAAGATTTGGAGAACAGAGTGGAATAAAAATTAGAAAGTGTAGGTAACACGGAAAACGGCACAATATGCAGAATTTAGAGGGAAAGGGGGAAACAAGTAGAAGCTGCAGAGAACAGGAGGGGCAGGCTTCTCCTTGCCATGAGACAGAACATGGTTTTTTTCTATTTTTTAATTTATTTTATTTTTTATTCTTTATTCTTTTTATAGTCCAGACTTCATCCCCCTCCCGGTCTGCCCCCTCATCCACTCTCCATCTCATACTTCCTCCCTCTGACCCCATTCCCCAGAAGATGTCACCCTCACCCCACTAGGCTTCTCCACTTCCAGAGGCCTCCAGTCTCTCAAGGGTTAGGTGCATCTTCTCTCACTGAGGCAAGACCAGGCAGTCCTCTGCTGTATATGTGTTGGGGGCCTCATATCAGCTGGTGTATGCTGCCTGGCTGGTGGCTCAGTGTCTGAGAGATTCTGGGGGTCCAGGTCAGTTGAGACTGCTGGTCTTCCTATGGAGCTGCCCTCCACAGCTCCTTCCAGCTTTTTCCCAATTCAACCACAGGGGTCCCTGGCTTCTGTCCATTGATTGGGCACTAGTATCTACATCTGACCTTTTCAGCTGCTTGTTGAGCCTCTCAAAGGGCAGCCATGCTAGGCTCCTATCTGCAAGAACATCACAGCATCAGTAATAGTGTGAGGCCTTGGGGCCTCCCCTTGAGCTGGATCCCAATTTGGGCCTGTGGCTGGACCTCCTTTCCCTCAGTCTCTTCTCCATTTTTGTCCCTGCAGTTCTGTCAGACAGAAACAATTCTGGGTCAGAGTTTTTGACTGTGGGATGGCAAACCCATCCCTCTACTTGAAGTCCTGTCCCTCCACTTGAGGTGGACTCGCCAATCCCCCCCCCCCACTGTAGAGTATTTTATCAAAATCCCTCTCTTTGAGTGCTGAGAATCTCTCACCTCCCAGGTCTCTGGTACATTCTAGAGGGTCTGCCCCACCTCCTACCTCCCAAGGTTGCCTGTTTCCATTCTTTCTGCTGGCTTTAAGGACTTCAGTCTTCTCCCTTCCCCCTATACCTGATCATGTTTCCCCATTCTCCTCCATGTCCTTTCTCCCACCCAGGTCTCTCTCTCCCTCTGCCCACTGTGACTGCTTTTTTCTCCCTCCCAAGAAAATTAAGGCATCCTCAATTGGGTTTTTTGGCTTGTTAACCTTCTTGAGTCCTGTGGGTTGTGTGCTGAGTATTCTGTATGTTTTGGGCTAATATCCACTTATTAATGAGTACATACCATGCATGTCCTTTGGAGTCTGATTATCTCATTCAGGATGATATTTTCTAGTTCCATCCAATTGCATGCCAAAACTCATGATATCCTCATTCTTAATAGCTGAGTAATATTCCATTGTGTAAATGAACCACATTTTCTGTATCCATTCTTCCATGTGGGGCATCTGGGTTGAATAAGGCAGGCTTAGTCTTATTAAAAGGAACAAAGCTTTCTTATTACAAACTTGATTTTAACTCATTTAGCATTAAAGGGGTAGAAGGATTTTTTTCCCTAATGCAATAAAGATTGGAGCTCATTTTTTATCCAGAATGAGTGAATTCTTTCTGCATTGATTCTTGGTCTTGTGCTCCAAATGCATATGTAAGTATGGATATGTGTGCGGAAGTATGCAGTTGTGAGAATGTATGCAAGCTGAACACAACTGGTTTGAATGGAAATGTGTAAATATGTATGTGAATTTATGTGCGTTTATGTATATTTGCTTATGTAAAAGTTTTTCCTTCTGGGAGCTTTATTCCCTTCTGGTTCAATAGAATTTTATTGTTCCAAGCTTCTCCCTAAGCTGATAAGCAAGAGGCATTTAGATAAAAAGAAAAAGGCTCTAGCAACTAACCCTTTACTTTATCTCCTGCTGTTTTAGGATGAGGTGCTAAAGGCCAGAGACTGCAGCTTCTGGCCTCAGAGGAACACAGAAGGCAGGTGAGCTACCATAGCAAAGTAACTTAGACTTAGATAAGTGAACCTTTTTTGGTTATTTTATTCATTTACATTTCAAATATTATCCCCCTTCCTGGTTTCCCCTCTGCAAAACTCCTTTCCCCCTGCTTCTATGAGGGTGCTTCCCCAACCACACTCTCATTCCCACATCACCACCCTAGCATTTCCCTACTCTGGGACATCGAGCCTCCACAGGACCAAGAGCCTCCCCTCCCATTGATGCCAGATAAGGCAATCCTCTGCTATGTATGCAGCAGGAGCCATGTATCCCTTCATGTGTACTTTTTGGTTGGTCCCTGGGAACTTTGGGGATCCATCCCATCTGCAGACACCAAACCCAGGCACTATTGTTGATGCCAAGAAGTGTTGCTGACAGGATCCTGGTATAGCTGTTCCTTGAGAGACTCTGCCAGAGCCTGAAAAATACAGAGGCGGATGCTCTCAGTCAACCATTGGACTGAGCACAGGGTCCCCAATGGAGGAGTTAAGGGAAAGACTGAAGGGGCTGAAGGGATTTTCAACCCCATAGGAAGATGAGTGAATTATTATACAACAACCCCAAAGATCTCCAAATGTCTTACCCTCTGCCAATACTCTTCCTTCTCTGCTGCCTCAAGAAGAACCAATAAGAAGAAAGACCAGCAGGGTGGGGTGGTAAGGTGGAGGTGGGTGGGTGGGCAAGGGGGATGGGTGGGTGAAGGGGTGGGGGCTTGAGTGGGGTGAGTGAAAGAGAGGCGTGGAGGAAGCACCCTCTCATAGGCAAAGAGGAAGGGAATGAATAAAGAACTCTGAGAGGGGGAACCTGGAAGGGGGCAACATTTGGAATGTAAATAAAATAATTTAATAAAATAATAAAATAAAATGTGTATATTTAATATATACACATATATATACACACCCTTATACACATATAATTTATTCATTATAAAATTCTTTTCGAATGCACTATTCTGTTATCCTTATCCATAGTCTCTGGACTATACAGTAGCCTACTAGCACTTCTTGATATAACTTAACTGTAATTTAGTAATCCACCTTTATCCAGGTCCTCTCTGACTAGCCTCCCTAGCCTTTGTTCACCTTCATTTTTCCTATAATTTCTATAGAAATCAACATTGTTACAGGATTTCATTTTTCTTATGGTTGAGTAGTGTTTCATTATAATTGTATGTATTATTCATTCATTTATGATCAGGATTTTTTTACAACACCATATCTTGGCCTTTATGAACAGTACTGTAGTCAACAAAGAAATGTATATGTCTCTTCAGCATGCTTCCCTTTTATCCTCTGGATATTCATCTCATAGTGGAATTGCTGGTAAATATGGTAATTCTATTTCTAGTTTTTTGAGGTACTCTCCCCTATTTCTTATGACCATTATGTTAAATCTCAGTCCTACCAACAATTTGCAAAAGGATTCCCTAAAACAGCAATTGCTCAGATTAAAATTTTAAATCAATTAAACTTGCCATTGAAAACCAAAATACTGTGAGATGCATATATAACAAGTCTCAGTCAGCCATTTGCAATTCTTGTGCTTTTCTTCAAATTTTTCTATTTTTCTGAAATTCTTTAAAAGTAAAATAGAAAATAAAACTAAAACCTATCAAAAATGTTTCAATTTATTGGTATTGTTTTCAGAACCATGTCAAAGGATGATTGTTAGTTAGCTTGATTCTGGAAGTGGTTTTACAATGTAAATTATATGAAAACATGATATTTCCCTTAAATGCATATAAATATTTTAACTTTCAAAAGTCATTATCACACTAAAACTTATTAAAATAGAAATATAACAATATTAAATGATTAATACATATCCAAAATCATTAAAATATTAGTGTTTTATAGCTTTTTAATTTATTTTTTCAGAATTTCATACACACGTACATTCAGATATTATCAGATCTAGTCTTCAGAGAGACTTCTAGGTAAATTCTTAATAGATCCATCATGTTTTGTCCAGAGTATGTGATGTCCTTCAATTTTTGTGAAGAAAAAAAGATTAATAGCAATAGCCTGCATTATTTGTAGAGACTCTTAGACACACTTGACTAATAATGTAAAGGCTTCCCATGCTTAGCATTACACTTTTTGTTAGCTATTTCTTGGGGAAACATTGCCAGCCCAAGTGGTGTAACAGACAAATGATATTAATATTATACATTTTAATAAAACATTACATATGTTATCTGTGACTTTTTCAAATACCCATAGTGTTATTTATTCTTCCTTTCTCTGTGTTGTCCTCACTTCCCTTTCCCAGTTAAAGGCCATTCTGTGCTTTACCCTTTGTCCCTTCATAGCATCAAAGTCCTACAATAAGTTTTTGAGAGAATGCTTTACAAAGAGTTTAGCTGTAAATAGTCTGACCAAGTGTTCCGGCCGTACTTTTCCTTTTTCAGGTTAAACATTTATAGTAATAAGTCTAACTGAATTTCCAAGAAAATAGCCTTGTTGAATTCATATCAAGATTTATGTCACTTTAGGCATATCTAAAGTCTGAGTCCCACATTTTTTATGCAATATAGCTAAATGTCTTTGATTTACATGAAATAGGCAATAGATATAGAAACTTATACATTGATGCTGATGAACACGTAGAAGATTTGTATCATTCTGCAAATGGAAATACATTTTCTCAGACATGCGTAGAAAATTTCCAATGGCTAGATCATGGTTAACTTGATAACTTCACTTATATAGATGTTGTACATGAAATATTTGAAAGAAGAAGGAGGAGGAGGAGGAAAAAGAGGAGTGCGGAAGGAGGAGGCTGAAAGAAGAAAGAAAGAAGAAAGAACTGAAAGAATCATTTTTGTAACCTGGCTCCAAGTTGCCAAATTCGTACTGACAGCATCTTGGTGATATTTTCAATTTGATCAGAAAAAAATCAGCAGCTCAATTTAAAGTATTCACTTTCAGTAACTTAACTTACTGTTTGCACTCAGTGCAATTCTTATGCCAATAAGAATAAATAATAAGTCTGCAATGATAATAAATAACTTAGTATAGACTTTAAATTTTTATTTTATTTTATTGTATTTACATTTCTAATGTTTTCCCCTTACCCTGTTTCCTCCTGAAAACTCCCTATCCCATCCCCCCTTACCCTGCTTCTATGAGGGTGCTCCCCCACCCATCTACCCACTCCCACCTTACTGCCTTAGCATTCCTGGGGCATCCAGCCTTCACAGGACCAAAGGCCTCCCCTCCCATTGATGCCAGATAAGGCCCCTTCAGCTCCTTCAGCCTTCCCCTAACTACTCCATTGAGGTCCCTATGCTCAGTTGGCTGTGAGCATCCACATCTGTATTGGTGAGGCTCTAAACAGAGCCTCTCAGGAAACAGCTATATCAGGCTCCTGTCAGCAAGCACTTCTTGGCATCAACAATAGTGTCTGGGTTTGGTGTTTGAGAATTTCATAGATGAATATGCTATATTTACACGATTTCCATCCTCCACTGCCCCCTTCAAATCTTTCTCTTACTCCCTCCTGCTCTTTCTTGGATTCATGACTACTTCTATAATAATTGTAATTGTTTTTACTTTACACACACAGACACACACACACACACACACACACACACACACGGTGGGGAAGAGACAGAGGGATGCATGCACACATATATCCTATTAAATATAAAATATCTTCAGTGCTGTTCTTATGAACATGTATTTTTTCTGACTCCTTAGGATTAGATAATCTATTAGATAGCTTGATCCTGGAGAAGACTGATTCTCCCTCTCTTGGCAGTCTTTATTTTGGGATGGGGCCTTGTAAGATTTCTGCAAACCACATTGGCATATTGAATGTTTTGACCTTATGTAGGTCTTATTTGTATGAACACATTTTTGAAATGTAAACGATGTTTTATATAGCAATAAGAGATGAATATAAAACTGTTATTTGAAAATTGGCACTATTATTTCTACAAATAATGATGTATACTATCTTTTCTAAAGGTAGCATATATTACAATCTCACATGTATATACATAAATATACATGAATATATTATATATTACATATTTTTATACTTTTGAGAACAGAGTTTCTTCAGTTTTGATTTTCAATTGTTCTCATTTTTCCTAGACAATTGATGTTTAATGAAATTTAACTACTACTGTCTTGATCAAGATAGGAAATGACTCTTTTTTATCAATGGATATCCTTGTAATGGCAATTTTATACCTTTCTTGAATAAATAATATCACCAGTGTCAGGTAGACAAAAACATGTTTCCTACAGAACAGAGACTTTGTATTCGTCACTTCTCATTTCTCTTTCCAACATCCCTTCTTATTACTCTTTTTGCCTCCCCTTCTCTCCTTTCTGTTTTACTCTATCTAGTTCTTTTTTTTTTCCTGATATTGTATTTATTTGTATTTAAACTGTTATCCCCTTTCCCGTTTTCCCATCCCCAAATCCTCTATCCCCTTCCCCTCCCCCTGCTTCTATGAGGGTGCTCCCCCATGCATCCATGTACTCCCCTACACTGGGGCATTGAGCCTTTACAGGACCGAGGGCTTCCCCTCCCATTGATGCCAGACAAGGCCATCCTCTGCTACATATGCAGCTGGAGCCATGGGTCCTTTTTGGTTGGTGGTTTAGTCCCTGGGAGCTCTGGGGGTCTGGTTGGTTGATATTGTTGTTCTTCCTGTGGGGTTGCACACCCCTTCAGCTCCTTCTTTATTTCTTTTGACATACACACAAGCATTTTCTCTGTGGTAACATGAAATAATGAACAGAAGAATTAGATGACTTGATTAGATATTATGCATTTTCAGCATTACTCACAAATTTTTGACTTGGGTAATATTCAATGAATCCAGGACTGATGTCATTTCTTCCAATATATTTAAGAATAAAAATATGAATCTAATTCCACTAAATGAAAAAATACTTATTATATGAACAGTTAAATTATACAAAATTTTATCAATGCAAATTTTAACAAGGACAAAGGATACTGATGAATTGAGCAATAAAATACTAAAATGTTTGAAAAACAGGTAAAGGAAGTGAGGCAAAGACTTTAAAAGAATGCAGGGTTTCTGTGAGTTAAACTTGTTAAGCAAGAAAGGAAAGCACTCTTCTTCAATTTTGTTACATATCAAAGAGAAACAACTTTGCAGAACAGGTTTCTCTGAGTTCAAACTCAAACTCTAACACTACAGAAGCTGTTTTCTTTATATTCCCTTAACAACCCTCACATCAGTTTTGCTTCAAGCTATAAGATTTAGAGATGCAATAAGATATCTTTTAATCTCTCATCTTTTCCCCTTGAAAAGGAGCCTCCGATGATTGATAATGAATTAACAAATAGCAGTCTAATATGATATCAGGAAAGAAGAGGTTTCCTGGTCAAATAAGACAAGGACCCACTTTCATTAACGCACTCTAATTCCTTTGTGATAAGTAACACCTGCCATGCTGCACTGTCTAAATAACAGACAACATCCAAAAGTCTATTAAGCACCTGAAAGGGGGAAATGGAAACATTATACCCTTAACCAAGAACCTGCAATTGATACCAGATAGGAGAGGAGAAATTTGTTCTGTTTGTTTGTTTTTCCAGTGACTTGTGACTAGTTATATAAACCAACTTCAGTCAGACCCCATGTCTGGGAGTTTTTGGCCTCATATTTATGCACCTTTTGTTTTGTTCTAGTATTTCTTTTGTTGCATTGTTCTTTGACTTGGGTTTTTGGAGGATTTTGAGGGAAAGAAAAGATGCAGTTAAGTGACTAGGGAGGATGTGGGAGGAGCTGAGGGAAAAGAATATGATTGATATTTATTATATAAAAATAAGAAGAAAGGAAAATATGGTCGAAGTATATTTTATATATATGGAAATGCTATAATGAAACATATTACACTCTATAATACACATAAATTAAAATAAAATTGATATAGTAAACACTTTAAATATATCATATATGGGGCATTGCCGTATTAATATTAAATTTGTTTTGGCTCTGGAAAAGATTAGTGAAGATATTTTTGGAAGACTATTTTGAATCTATGTTGATAGATTACAGAGATCTTTTATGGACAACAAAGATCATTTTCAAAATGTGTTCAAATATATTTCAAACAAATGGATTTTATAGAAACACAAAATTATGACCTATATATAAACCTATTATATAAATATTAAGTGTAATAAAGAACAATTAATATCGAAATCAGTGCAGCTATTGTTTTCACAGTGGAGGTATAACTGCTGTATAGTATGTAATGGAAATGACTTTGTGTCAACCAATTGAGTTTTGAATTAGCAAATATTTGTTTTCTTCATACCTATATTTCTTTTTCTTAACGTTTTATTGATTCTTTGTGAGTTTCACATTATGTTCTCCAGCCCCACTCATCTCTTTGTATCTGCCCTCTGCCTTTGCAACCTTCCAGCAAAATAAAAAACACAAACAAAAGAAACAAAACAAAGTATAGCAAACGTCTCATTGTGGAAGCTGTAATAAGGCACAGTATAGCTCACAGTATAGCCCTCTGTCCACACATCTTCACTTGCAAGGTCTCTGGCTTCTTTGATGCCATCAATATTGGCTCCTCACCAGGGTTCATTCTGGTTATCCTGTCGTTGCCCTGTATCCTGGAGATTCTGCAGTTTTGGATAGGTAAGACTGGCTCTTTCACACGCTCCAAAATCACAGATGATATAAATTTTGGGGGTGGGCCAATTCAGAGCCCTGGATCTGGGTCTGGGTGGTTAGCTCACTGGCTGCCTGTTCTCCCTCATCCACACCACCAGAGTGAGCTTCTCAGCACTGCTCTGGCTAGGTTACCCGATGCCACCATTGACCTGTATTTCATTAAGTATGCTCCTATAATTTTTCCAAATGTTCACTGTAGGGAGCCGCCTGAGCACCCACATTCGCCATTACAAGATGGCGCCTACATTCGGCCGAGGACAAGTTGTAAACAGGCTAGTGCGCATGCACCTGGTAATTTTCCACCTCAGAGTCTCAGCCTCTCTCGTGGCGGCATCTGGCCTGGTGTGCGGGAGCCAATGGGGAAGCTCCATGTCCCATGCAAGCACTGTGACCTATATAAGGGACGGGCGTTCTATTGTTCGGGGTCTTCACTCGTGGCAAGCTTATGCTCTCCCTCTCAAGATGCATTAAAGCTTTACTGCAGAAGGATCCTATGTGTGCTGCGTCGTTCTTGCTGGCGAGACCGTAGCGCGGGACATCTGGTGCCGAAACCCGGGAAACTTTGTCATCATCAATCACCTTTGGAGACCCCCTGGAAACAGGGAGGATTCAGAACTGCAGGGAGGTAGGTTCGGATAGGCATGTTGACCCTGGATCTTGATTTGGGATTTGAAGTTTTGCAAATTGTGTTAAGTGCCCTCATTTTGGTTTTACTGTCTTTGTATTGCGGCGAACAAGGTGGGGCCTGTGTAGATGCTGTAAGGGAGGGGCAAATCACCCCTGATAGGGTCCAGGACACCATGTCAGAAACCGAACGGAGTGAGAGGATGGGTACCCAAAAAAAAGAGATCTCAGCAAGGGAAACGGACCTCCTGGTAAGTCTAAAGACGAGGGAGAGATTAAAGACAAAGTAGAGTACAGCCAAATTAAAGACCTGGCTGAAGCGGTCCGAAAGTATGGGGTAAATGCTAATTTTACTATAGTAATGTTAGAGAGATTTGCTGGGGCGTCCATGACTCCCACTGATTGGCAGATGCTGGCCAAGGCTGCTCTCCCTACAATGGGCCAATATATGGAGTGGAAGGCTTTATGGCATGAAGCTACACAAGCTCAAGCCAGAGCCAATGCTACGGCACCGACCCCTGGACAGAGAGATTGGACTTTTGATATGTTAACTGGCCAAGGTCCTTTTGCGGTGGATCAGACAGTATTCAGGCAGAAAAGAGACTTTGGTATCTCTGCCATTATCATAGGCGTGGTGGCAGCGGCTGCGGTTACAGGGGCCGTCACTGCGTCGGCCCTTGCGCTCTCTGGAACGATGCAGACCGCCAATACCATTAATGAGTTGTCTGCAGCTGCCGCCTTAGCTCTAGACAGACAGGTATCCGCCAATACTCAAGTCCAGGGTGGCCTAATGCTGGTTAACCAGCACATTGATCTTATTCAAGAACAACTGGATGTCCTTTGATAGCTAGCCCAATTGGGCTGTGAACAAAAGTTGCCAGGACTCTGTGTTACTTCCATACAATATGATAGATTTACAAAAGCAGCTAACCTGTCTAAAAGTCTTTCACAGTATATGTTACAGAATTGGACCCTTAAATTTGATGACACCCTGCGGGAACTGCCGACAACAATTATTCAGATTAACTCCACCCGTCTTGACCTGTCCTTGACCCGAGGGCCTCTCTTCATGGATTTCCTCGGCAATTTCTTATTTCAAGGAATGGGTGGGGGTGGGATTGTTTGGAGCAGTGCTTTGCTGTGGGTTGGTGTTCCTCCTATGGCTCATCTGCAAACTCAGGGCCCAGACTAAAAGAGACAAGGTGGTCATTGCGCAGGCGCTTGTTGCCTTAGAACAAGGAGCCCCGGCCGGTGTTTGGCTGTCCATGCTTAAACAATAGCGGTAGGTCGCCAGCCAGACAGTTCTTGCACACCCGCGAGTCTAGTCTCATTGCACTGGGTAGAATGTTTGGTCTGAGCAGCTCTTGAGGGATGTCGAGCAAAGCATCGCACAAGGCGGTCATTGTGGGCCACCTTGGGAGATATGTCATCTGCATGAGGGTTGAGTGCCCTAGTTTCCCTCCCTCTAAAAAACGGCACTGGGCGGGTCAGGAAGACCTCGGGCGCGCATGAGCTTAGGGGTCTTCTCCTGTACAAGGCCCAACCTTTTGGTCAGGGGATTTGACCTCTGTCTCCGCCCTCTTAAGAGTGTCCTACTTTGCTTACAGAAATAAAAAGGGGGAGATGTTGGGAGCCGCCTGAGCACCCACATTCGCCATTACAAGATGGCGCCTACATTCGGCCGAGGACAAGTTGTAAACAGGCTAGTGCGCATGCACCTGGTAATTTTCCACCTCAGAGTCTCAGCCTCTCTCGTGGCGGCATCTGGCCTGGTGTGCGGGAGCCAATGGGGAAGCTCCATGTCCCATGCAAGCACTGTGACCTATATAAGGGACGGGCGTTCTGTTGTTCGGGGTCTCCACTCGTGGCAAGCTTATGCTCTCCCTCTCAAGATGCATTAAAGCTTTACTGCAGAAGGATCCTATGTGTGCTGCGTCGTTCTTGCTGGCGAGACCGTAGCGCGGGACAGTTCACAAATCATACATATAGAAAATGACCTAACAACAGCCTTGTTTATTCACTAATTATGGAATGATTTTTTTTTTGTTTTATCTTTGTTCTTTTACTTTGTAAGCAACTTTTAATGAGAACTTCAAAAACATATCATTTTCAGTTTCTATTGTAGCATGATATACAAAAAACAGCACCCAAGCTACCTCTGGCATGGCACCAGCAGGCTGGACAGGCAGGCTTGCCTGTTCTAATCTACCCCGACTCTCTGACCCAGAGCTCTGAAATCTCTCCACCTGACTTGCTAAGTTTCCACGGTGGGTCGATACCAAGCCAGTCTCATGCTTCCTAATTCCCACGGCTAGTTGGGGTACACTTCTCACAAACCCATGCTTTGCCTTTGTACCTTTCTCTCTGGAACCCAGTTAAATCGCTGCGTGAAGGAAAACACCGCATAAACCTAGTTCAGAATTAACAGGTTACACGATCTCTGGGCACACAACTAGCATCATAATTTGTAATCCATTCTAAGTTAAATCCTCCAGTAGCAGATCCTAATGGATCTGCCACCTGAACCAGGGGGTCTTGGCTACCTACATTTTGGCCTCAACTCTGTCTCCCTTCCGTCCAAAAGCAAGCAACTTTTTCCTGCCTCCTCTCTTCCTCTATCTGACCCGGAAGTCCCACCTACTACATGCCCAGTGATTAGTCCTCGGAAATCTTTATTCATTAGGGGAAGGTTCTGCCACATTTCACCTTTTCTGTCAAAAAACAAACAAACAAACAAAAAATCTTTTCCCTCAAATATGAGCTTAGTATAACTATTACCATTCTGTAATTTACAAAGTACAAGATAGACCTAACACCCAGTTCATCATTTTTGTCAATTAAATAGAACACTCTGTCATCTATACTAACTTTATAAGGCTTATAAATCCATATCTGTTATGTCCTTGCTTTAGCTTATATACTATCTGAAAACTATCCTCTTAAATATATTCTCTCAATGCTAAATAGCCTGGGTTGGCTATGAGACTATAAGTAGTCTTTCAACCCTGTCAGAAATCCAAGAACAACCAATACTATCTGAAAATATGGGAAGCTTAACACAGCTTCCAAAACTGACACAAATTGTAGAGACAGCTGCCTACCTATACAGCCCCAGTATATCAGGGAGTTGAAGCCTCAGTCTTCAGCCTTCAGGACTAGGATAATCTGACAGACCTTGAAAAACAGGAATTATTAAAGACTAGCTTATTCTGTCTCTACAGAACTAAGCTGTCCTAACCGGTAACTTGTGTCCTTTTAAAAACAGTACAGGTCTATAGGAGAAATAGACAATTTCAGCCCAGTAGCCACCTAGCTACATTGTACAACCTCGTCTGGAGTTAAGATGCTCAGCTGCTTCTTTGAATCCACAAAAGGGGAGCTGCTAGGAGCAGATTTGTTTCAACAACAAGTGAATAAATAACATTAAACATCACATTCTGTGGATTTCTGATGTTTTTGAAAACCAACTATCTATGTAAAGTAATCTGGACTGTTGTCCATTAACTACTCTCAGCTATTTCTAAATAAAATATCTTGAAAGCACCCTAACAATTAACTCAGAGCCATGAATTTCTTATCTGGCCCTAACTCACAGCCTTAATCATCTCAGATCAGTTTGTAATGGCATTTATAGAAGGACTGGGTCCAAGCCTTGTACTTCTAAATTTTTCGTATCAATTGAAGAAATTTATACCAATGGAAATGTACCTTGATTATGTATCAAAATAAATTCTGTACAAAATAAGAAGTTATGACTTCAACTTAGTAACTATTGTAAAGATTTCTACCAAATGAGATTATGGCTACACAATCAATTTAAGATATTTTCTCCCTGTTCAAATTATGACCATTTCAAAATTCCCCATTAAGACAGATTAGAATAACCACCTCCAGACCTCCAAGTCCAGGAAACTAGGGAGACAACTCTTCTTAACTACATCCAGCTGAATATGGGCATTGAGATATCTTTGAAGAGTTGCGGAGAGGAGGGAAACTGGGGGAGTTTTAGTCTCTGATGTCTGTGTCCTGACTGAGTCCAGCTGAAAACCCCTGAGATCAGAAGTTCAATCATGTCAGTTCAGCATGTCTGACGATGAGACTTACAAAGGCTGTATAGTCTGTAATATACAAATCACAAAATAAAATTTTAGTATCATCAAGATAACTTTTTTGTTTGATTCTTTGGAATCTAATTCTTCAGGGGGTCTCCCTTCATCATATCTGATCCATATAACTCTGAAAGGTGTATAAACACTAATCACATTTTCTAAAAATGCAATGGTAAAACCTTTCTCCCAAATCAGCATACCCTTCAGTTGGCAATCAGGAAAGCTTGTATCCTGCCTTCTCTTCCAGAGTAATAATAAAACAATCAAAAAACATATAATCTTACTCATTTTGAAAATCTGTATTCTCTTCTTCTAACTATAAAAACAATTTAATCACACTTCTATTAATACCTGCTAATAAGAAGCAGGCAGCTAGTCAAACCAGGATTTTAACCCAAAATTCCCGTGGAGCCCACGTTCAAAAAATATGAGTTTCCTGCAGACTTTAATATACCTTCTATCTGTTATGCTCTCTGCCTGGAGGGCCAAAGACATCTATTAATTAATACCCGTTCATAGCAGGCAATTATTACTGCTCTCTACTTGGAGTCAGTGACTAATTTTCCCTATCTCAGTTCTGAACCACAGGCGAAATTCCCCACATGATTCAGAAAAAAAATTGTAAATTAATCTACCCTAAAAGCAAATAATCCCAATTTTATAAATTTACAGTTCAATCAACATCTGCCCCAAGAAGTAGACAGCTTCCATTCTCCCGCTCTCTGATTCAGAGTGGACATCTTGTCTCCTTTCATAGCAGGGGACCTCAGAGCCCTCTTTCATTGTCTCAGTGTTACCTGCTTGAGTCATGTGACTAAACTCTGCTCCACTTGCCAAACTTCCAAATTTCTAAATAAATTTCTAACTCATAGGCTAAGAATCTTAAACTTGTAGTGAATTCTAGCTTTTCACATTGAAGAGCCACCTGTAGCATGAAATATTTAAAAAGACACCATCCCACACTAACACCAACTACTCTCTGGCCCCAGTGGTCTCGCTGCCTTCATGCCTAGCCCCATGCAGCGACTGCCCATCTAGCTGGCACAAATCCCTATAACCAGGTAAAATCAAAACTCTAGAGGCTTGTAATTTATCAGTTAGATTTATATCAGTACTGCCTATCTAAAATAATGGTCTTTTGGAACACATATCTACAATTACATCATCACTAACCAAAATAGTGGGGATTTCTCAATATCATAAATGGCATAATCCACAAATAAACTAAATTTCTCTTTTTAATAATTGTGTTTTCAAATTTGGTCAGAATAAGTCTAATACCAAATATCTCTGGTTGTTGGTTGTTATATCTCTGGTCTGTAATAATCTGTGGTCTTCTTCCCTCCCATTTAACCTTTCATAGCATTGACTTATTCCAATAACTGAATTATTTACAGTACACTGTTGATTCTTTATTCTTTTTGAATGTCCCAAACAAACTTTGCAAACTTTTTAAAATATTTAAGATACTATTATGTTAAAAAGGTTAAGTATGCCAGTCATACAATTGCTGACCTATTGAGGCATGGTGAGAAGATAAAATAGAGAAAGTCAACTGTCTGGCATGATTTTCCAAAATTGCAACCGTATCATCTTTGACTAAGGACAAGACTGTGATGCATGGGGCATACGTCTGGAACTGATTGATGAAGAGAGGCTTTATTTAAAAAAAAAAAAAAAAAAAAAAAAACAGAATCCAGAAGAGATGGCATGTTGAAAGAGTGTATTCTATTCTTTCTCTAATAGTAAATATGCTTCTGATATTGTTTAAAATACACTTTTTAAAATTCAGCTAATGTTCCTTAATAACTTATATATGAACTATATTCTTTAGGTACTTTGCTAAGGGTTGGGCCAAGAAAGAATAGTTATGAATTATTAATATTTATAGCAGACACTTATATGGAAAATAAGCTATCATTTTGATAAAACTACAAACAAATATTTATGTGCTATCATATCATTTCCTATTATTAAAACAGAGCTACTTTTACATGATGTGTCCAGGGTCTTATAGCTGCTAAACTATTAAGAAAGAATAGTATCTATCTGATTTCAAAAAGGAGGCTTTTAAAGACTATATAACATGACCTATGAATTCTACTGGAAGCACGTCTTCAACAAGTAGAACTTTCCAAAATACAGCAAATCTTAATTTGGCAGAATGATCAATTTACTGCCCAGTGCTAGCCATAAACTAGCTCCTTATAAATTCAAGTGGCATATTTCCACCCACTTCCTTGCAAGAAGGATATCTTCCTATCATTCATAAATCCAGGATGCTGAAACCATCTCTTTCATCTGTTTCTTTACAAAGTTTGTAGATAGCCACTGGTTTTCCCCCTTCCCCCTTTTGCTCACTGAAGATGAGTACTAAAATGGTAGACATGATTTCCTGGTGGTGGAGTCTCGGACCTAGTGACTTTCTCCAACCACATTTAGACACTGGCCTTCAAAAATATGAACTCCTGGTACTGACAAATGTGACTTTTCTCCACAATGAATATAGTTACTATGCCAAAAACATTTATCCTGGCTGCAAATAGATTTTATTTTCTAACTACATAAGGATCTGAGGTTCCTAACTCATGGGAATAGCATGTATTTTTAAAGTGCCATACAGCAAACAATATCACACACATAACAAAAGGATATCTTTGTTAAATTGTTATTTGTTATTTCAAAGAAAGCTTATAATTCTGAAGATACTTGGCTGATCCTCACAACACACAAGCCTAATATAAGTGGAAGATATTAAACTCTCTAAGTGTCCAGGATATCTGCATTGAATTTCAGGTTCAGGTTAGTTGACTACAACAAAGTAGTATCATTTCTTACTCCTCTGAAAATGGTGAACTATCCATTTTTCAAGAGCTACAAGTATTACTAGGTAAAACTGTGTCTCCCTAACTAGCAGACTAGTATGAATATATAAATCTATTTATTCACTTTACATCAAAATATTATCCCCCCTCCTCCCAGTAACCCCTCACAGAGATACTCTCACCATTCCTCCCTTCCCTTCTCTGAGAAGGGAGACCCCTCTCCATCTGATGCCAGACATGCAACACAGTTAGGGGAACAGGATCCTTTGGCAGGCAACAGATTAAGCAACAGCCCCTGCCCCAGTAGTTGGGAGACCCACACGAAATCCAAGCTGAAAATTTGCAACGTATGAATGGGGAAGGGGACTAGGTCCAGACCATGCTACTAGCTCTTTGGTTGGTGGTTTAGTCTCTGGCAGCCCTCAAGAGTCCAGGTTAATTGACCCTGATGGTTTTCCTGTGGAGTCCCTGTCCTACCCAGGTTCCTCAATCCTCCCCCCCAACTCTTCCACAAGACTCTTCGAACTCCATCTAATGTTTAAATGTGAGTCTCTATATCTGTTTCTATTTGCTACTGGGTGGAGCCTCTCAGAGGAGAGTTATGCTAGGCTTCTGTCTGCAGGCATAACAGAGTATCTTTAATAGTGTCAGGGGTTGGCTCTCTCACATGGGATGGGTTTCAAGTTGGGCCGGTCACTGGTTGGCCATTTCCCAAGTCTATGCAACATTGTGTCCCTGAACATCTTTAAGACAGGACACATTTTGGATCGAAGGCTTTGTGGGTAGATTGCTATCCTTATACATCCACTGGGAATCCTGCCTGGCTACAGGAAGTTGCCAGTTCAGGATCCATATCCTTCACTGCTAGGAGTCTCAGCTAGAGTCACCCTCATTAAACACCCTGGGTCCTTCCTGAATCCCAGGTCTTTGGAGAGTCTTAGAGATGCCCCCCACTTCTGGTTTCCATTCTCTCTCCCCTGCTTTCCCTTTACCTGAATCCCCCAATTCTCCTCCCCATGCCTGTTCCAACATAGTTCCCTCCCTCCACCCACCTCCAATATCTATTTTATTTCTGCGGATGAGAAAGATTCAATCCTTGGGCCTTCCTTGTTATTTGGCTTCTTTGGGTCTATGGATTGTAGCATGGTTATCCTGTACTTTATGACTATTGTCCACTAATGAGTACATACCATGCATGTCCTTTTGGTTCTGGGTTACCTCACTCAGGATGATATTTTCTAGTTCCATCCATTTGCCTGCAAAATTCATGATGTCCTTGTTTTTAATAGCTGAGTAGTATTCCATTGTGTAAATGTACCACATTTTCTTTATCCATTCTCAGGTGGAGGGACAAACTTGCAATCATATGGGACCACCATATGTACAAAGTCCACGATTAACTAAAATGTGATTATGTTGCATATAATGGAGTGTTTGTGAATCTGTGTATGTGTATGTGTGTGTATCATATATATTTATAAAAAAATGTCAATTTGAAAAAAGTAATACAAGTGTTAGTGCATTTGAAGGGTGTTTGTATTTTAAATCAATGTCAGTACCCTAATAATAAAAAATAAAAGGTATTATATTTTTATCTCAAGTTTTTACCCCTAAAGACTTCTGAATCTTCAAATAAAATTGAACTAACATTTTTAAATACAGTTTATAAAAAGTTATAATTTATACAAAATATCATCCATTCATATTAAGAATATAGTATAATGAAATTTATCAAGTATACAATGGAATCACTCCCACAATTAAGCTACACATTTCTATTATACTTTAACAGTTCCCTACTTAGCTTGTATAGTTAATCTCAATTTTTCAATGATGGATAAGCTCTTTGTTACTCTACATAATGTGTTTGTTTAAAATTATCATATTGATAGATATTTATATAAGATTATTTATGACTTTTCTATTTTTTTATTCATTAGCTATCCTTAAATCATTAATTTACTATCTTGACTAATTTAACTTCAATTTGTTCTTTTAAAATGTTAGGCCCATTCTAATTTGTTAAGATTTTACATTAACTTAATATCAGCTCATATGTGCTTTACAAAACATAATTTGTTCACCACATTGTAAAATAAACACAAAGTAAGGAACATCTTACTACTGTGTTCTGAAATGTGAGTGGTTATGGTTTATGCATATCACAGTAGAGATTAAAGACCTTTAACTATATCTGAGTATTGGCAAGTGTTTCATAACAAGAGGGGGATGATTAGATATGAAAAACTTCATTAAGATACCATTTCTTATATAAGATTTTGTGCATACATAAATATTATAACCATGTACCTTTATTATGTGTATATGTTTGTATATAGAGATTATCTGCAGTCTTTCACTGAGCATAACTAAATGTATTACTAAAAGATCACTTTTGTAAAAGATATATTATTAAGGATTCTATGGAAAATAATTCCACTAAGAAATGAGACATTAAAGATCAATAAGATGTTAGCAGTGAATTAACAGAAGGAAAGCATGTGTTTGGCCAAATCTATGTATGACATTGACTTACATATGTCTATGATTGTCTATTAAAAAAAAAAAAAAAACCTTAACTTGCCTACAAATTCTCCTTGAAAAAACACTAAGATAAAAAGAATTCTTATTATATTATCCTAATGTTTTGCATAATACTTTTCATTATATTTTCTACATGAATTTGTATCAGTATCATAGGGTTTAAGTCGACATAGATATTTATCTATATTCTTTCTCCTATAGGCCCCCTCTAGTGCCAAAAATTCCAATTCATTATTTTTATCACTCACGTTCTGTCATCATGTGTCATAATATCACATTTGAGAGTAGTACAGCAGTGACCATGAAGATAAAGAGATTCTGCTGTATATTTTGAGTTCTGGGCTATTTTATAAAGAATGTGACAGTTCAATGGATGTCTAAAATATGAAAACTCGATTCTAAAATCCCTGTTGACCAATTCCTTGTGATGCAGGGTTTATGTACAATGTTTTGGCCCTGACTCATGAAACATACTATATCTTGAAGCTTATTTTCTACTATAATCTTTGAAATATATCTAAGTGAAATTTAAAGTGACCATTTTAACCCCATATATCCTATAATTCTTTTAAATTCTGTAAATCTTGATCCTAAAGAATGGTGCTAAGTACTATACAGCAGATGCAGCTCATGAACTAAGCTATTCTTGTAAAAAAAAAAATGCTGTTAGGTAAGGCAGGATGTTATTGAACGTAGCAACTTACAAACTGCAGTGCCTGAAGAAATCATCACAATGTCTGATGCTTGTACATTCTTAAGTGGTGACAAAAAATGTTAACAAGAGATATTTAACATGAATATTACACAGTGTTTACAAATTATGTGCTTCTATGTGGGAGAATGGATTTGAGAAGAAATTGTGTAGATTTTCTGTTAAAATTAGGGGAATATGGCATTTTTTGATGGAATAATGCAAAATATTCATCTCAGAATATAAATAAATGAAGTGATAAAAAGTTAGAAGTAATGAGTCAAGTATGAGATTTGAACTCACATAGCAAGCTGGTATGATTCCTGGATCTAACACTGTGCCATTAGACAAGCTCCACAGAATCTCTGTGCCATTGCTTCCTTGTCTATTCAACAGTTTAACAATGTGAGTCTGACTGTGAAAACTATTTGCTGTGATTTACAAAGCACCTACCAAAAGTGCTTACCTGAGAACTTAGCCTTCCTTCTTTGTCCCTGATGGATTTCCAACTGAACTGAATAATCACATAAGGTTGTAAAATAGAAAGGTTTTTCCTAGAGCTGATAGAAAACTAGACCAGTGCTATCTGAGGAAATTTCAAACTGAATAATTCTTAATATTTTTAATCCTTAATTAATGAGCTTTGCTTTAAATCATATAATAGGGTATAGTAATCTAGGTATGTGTTATGAAAAACTACTTAACTGTTTTATTTACAATTTTAATACTTTGTTCTCATTAAAAGAGTAAATAGAGAAAATAATAAAAATGTACTCCCAGAGAACTTCACTCACTGCACTATTCCATGTTGGCAACAGGTAAAAGACACAAAATATTCTGGCCCTACCCTCAGAATCCCCTAGGAACCTCTTCCATGGCCATACTAATCGTGGTAAACTGGTTAAAAGATTCAAACAGCACAATACTGACATTCTTCTGATTTAGAAATTTGTACTCATGGTCTCAACATCTGTTGCTCATCTTCAGCAGGCCATCATGGAAAAAGTTAGAGACACCAAGAACTACTTCCATTGGTCTGCTTCATATAGCCACCTGGTTAAAAGACTCAACACATCCACTAGCACTCCCATATCTGGAAGCTCCTGAATGCTATGCAACCTTTCTTACTGTACTTCTCTGTGGAGATATATGGACTGAGATTAACTAGGCTAAAAGTATATCAAAAGTCACAATCAACATCCTAACTACAAATGCCCAGGTCCCACTAAAGATAGATAGATAGATAGATAGATAGATAGATAGATATTGAAAGAAAGAAAGACAAGCCATACAAAATTCAAAAGAAGTCACTTCTCATGTCATCAATTCCATATAAATTGGTTTTGATGACAATAGTTCAGATTATATGCAAGTTGTAGAATTCACAAGAATAATAACAAACATTAATGTGTTCCAAGAGTTCATAGATTTTAAATGACACATAGATAGACATCATGATAAACTTATAGAAGGCAAGAATAAATGAATCAAAATAAAAAAATAAAAATACTTGAATGAAAAGACACTTTAGTACATGAAAAAAGATTCAATAGCAGAAATACTAAATAAAAACCCAAACTAAGAAGCTGGAGATGAAGGCATTAATTAGTAAAAGTAAAAAATCAATGGAATGCCTCATGGAAGGAAGAAGAATAAAACAAACTGAGAAAGCAAACTTCAAACTAAAACCAGACAGAAAAAAGGATACTAAAGCCAAAAAATAAAAGCATTGAAGTTAAATTATATCATAAATCAAATAGGTCTATCATTCATCAGCACAATATTCTACTCAAATACTAGACAATATACCTTTTTCCAGGAATCTATGAAACTTTTGGCAAAATTGATTATATATTCTAATAAGGACACAACAGTAAGACACAGTGGTGGGGGCAGGGAGGAGGTATGGGATTTGGAACAGTTAGAGGGTAGACCTGGAGGGGAATAAAATCTGGAGTTTAAAATCAATAAATAAGCAAACATTGAAATAACATTCTGTATGCTAATGCTATCTGGTCACATGGAATAAAGATAAATATCAACAACAATAAAATAATGTATAGATTTAAAATCTAACAGAAAAGACCCTTTTAAAAATACACATAGAAACCAATAAATATAAAATTTTCTAAAGTATATGCATATGTATACACACACACACAAACATTGAAAAAGATAAAATGGAGTCACCCTATAAATTGACAGAAATGGCATTACTATATAGCAAAGGACAAAACAACCAACCAACCAACCAAATAAATAAAAGCTCAGTGCTAAAAATGGATTACCTTTTTCCAAATTTTTTTTCCGTGAGATCCTCAAACATTACAAACTATTGACAGTGCTCTTGGTTACCTTCTATAACTTGACATTAAGACCCTGTTGCTAAAGACACCATATACTTTAACTATAGAAAATGGAGAAATCAAGATGGTATTCAGTTGGAAGCTTCATCCCTACTATCTAGCTTTCATAGTGTTAGGTTTTATATTCACTACCAAGGAGAAAACAAATTATCAGTATTATTTATCCATGAACCCTATGAGCTATAATAACAACTGGCATGGCAAAACATGTCCACTGGTGCAATTGTACCATGAACACCATGGACATATGTACGTAACTAACACCTTTCTGATTGAATTTTAAGTTGTTATCCACAAGATGACACCCATACCTAACACTGTTACTGTGGCTAAAAACTTGTTTCTAAGCATACCAAAGGTTCTAAAGGAAAACCTACTCTGAGTACTTTGTTAAATGTACTATTAAATGGCCACCTACATTCTTACTGTTATACTGACATATTGGTGTATCTATCAATCATTTACAAAGAAGTTTCTTTTTTCCTGTAGATGGCAATTGACCTACAAATAAAAAACTGGTCAACATTCAGAAAATAAGAGAATGTAGAATGCTCAAACCTAAAGGGAACATATTATACTCCTTCCTTCCAAGACACGGAAATCATGTGTAATGTGGAAAGTAAAGGCTATAAATGACAGAGACAGCAGATGAGTGCAAGGAAATAATGGTTTCTGGAGACAGCATGGCAGTTGCATATAAAAATTCACAGACATTGTGTGACAGTGTGCACAAGCCCTGCAGAAGAACAATATAGACATAATACCAGAATGGAGAAGATGAGTGGGCATGACGTTCCACCTCTAGGTGAAGAAGCATTGGCAATTAACATCTGCTAAGAGAGAGAGGACCACACTTCCATGGAAGGTTATACATCTGAGGGAATGTGGGTATTATAAGTTGTACTTTATGGGGTTTGAAACAAAAACAATCTGATACAGAATTGAGTAGGTAAGTAAGCGATAGGACTGGGAGGGAGATGAATAAAATCAAAATACATTGTATGTATTATCAAAGAACTAATATAAAGAGAAAAGTAAAAATATTGGAAGTATATAAGCTCATGAAGACTAAATAATATGCTATTGATTATGGTCACTAAAGAAATGAAGAAGGAAAGTTTTAAAATTCTTAGAATTTAATGAAAGCTAAAACACAACGAATGACAGTGTATGAGGCACAATGAAAGTGGTTCTAAGAATAAAGTTTGCAGAATTCCATATGTACATAAAAATTAAGAGAGCTCAAATGAACAATTGCATGATTCACCTGGGGGTTTAGAAGAACAAGAACATGCTAAAACACAAAGCAGTAGACGGAAATAACATAACTAAAAATCAAAGCAAAATTAATGAGATAGAAACAAAGATAAATTCAAAGAGTCAGTGAAATAAAACTCTATTACTTTGAAAGGATAAACAAAATTGTTGATAAATCTTAGGCATATTAATGAAATGAAAAGTAGAAATGATCAAAATTAATAAAATTAAAGATAAATGGAGATATTGCTATAATAAAATAAAATCCAGAATCATAAAGATAATAAACCCTCATTCCACAAAATCGACAATCTTAAGAAATGAATGAACTTCTAAATTAAATTAAGTCAATGTGAAACAATTATTTTGCCAGATCTATAATTAGCAAAGATATTAAAATAGTAATAAAACTTCTAACTAAAAATCTGCAGACTTCTGCCACATCTTCAAATAACAGCTACCTTCCATATTCATCAGATTGTTTCATAAAGCAGAAAAATAAGGGATATTCTCAAACTTTTTCTGCAAAACTAGTATTATCCTGATACCAAAGTTAGGCTAAAGGACAGCAAAATGAGAGACAGAGAGAAGAGAGAAAGAGAGAAAGAGAGTGAAAGAGACTAGGCAGAGTTAAGAGCAATAAAAGAGAAAATAATCAAGAAAAATTATGTACCTATTTCTATAATTATCATACATGTAAAAGTTCTCAATAAAATTCAAATTTAATTCAAGATCAGATGATCTTCTCTTCATGACCAAGTTGACATGGTCTCTATGTCAACAATTCAGGACTGGTTCAAAATATATAAATAAGTGAATGGGAAGCTTCACATAAATATATTCAAGGGCAGAAATATATTCAAGGGCAGAAATAGCATGATACTCTCAGTGAATGCAGAAAATCACATATTGTAGAAAAGTTAGCATCATCAACAAATGGCACTGGGAAAAACAAGTATCAACATGTAAAATAATGAAATTAGACCCTGATCACTCACCTTCCACAAAATTCAACTCCAAATGAGTCAAGGACTTCAATGTAAGACTCAATACCCTGAAACTTCTAGAAGCACTGTTCAGAATTTTTAGTTAGGATCAAGTCATACAGGAAACAATACCAACAACTAACTATATGGGATCTAATGAAACTAAATAGTTTCTTTACAACAAAAACAATAGCAACAGCAACAAACCTGTCAGTACAATGCAGAGGTATCTCACAGATGGGTGAAAATATTTTCTAGACATATGTTTAATAGAAAATTAATTATTAAGAGATGCAAGGAACTCCAAAATACTAAGCATTGAAAAACAAAACCTAATTTTAAATGTGCAGTGGTATTAAACAGAAATCTGAAAAGAAAAAATCAAAATGACTAATAAACACTTGTGAAAGTGTTCATTATTCTTGGCTACTATAGACATGAGGATTAAAACTACCTTAATTTTGTATCTCATGCCAATCGAATTGGCCATCATCAATAATCCAGATAATAACTACAAATATTGGCATGGATGTGGGGGGCATGTGTTAATGGCAGTATAAATGAGTCCAGTTTTGGAATTAGTCTGGCATCTTCTCAAGACAGTAAATTAGATCTACAGTATGACTCAGCTGACACAAAAGTTCTGGGAATCTTCTCAAAAGACTCTGTATCCTTCTACAAAGTTATTTTTTAATCCATGTTCATGATTATTCTATTCACAAAAGCCCAAAATATGGAATCAACCTAGATGTCCATAAACTTATGAATGGGTAATGAATATATAGTGCATATACATAATATGATTTAATTAAGCTGAGGCAGAGGCGACCCTGTGGAGCCCGTTCAGGGACCTTATATAGGATTTTAGAGCAGCCACCATTAGGTACAATGTGATTGGCAGAACAGTGTGACTTTTAAACTCATTGGTCTTCAGGGAATGAGGTAGCAGGGGCTTAATCAGCCCCTCCCTCCCAGCCTATGTGCTTTCTAACCTGTTTCTCCCAGGTGTGCATGGAGGGGGGGAGGGGACATCTGCTAACTAAGTGGCCTTATCTTTGGAGATGGGAGGGGAGGAATGCCCATCCCACAGGAAATATCTGCTAGCCAGGCGGCCTTATCTCCGGAGAGGGGAGGAGGGGAGTTAAAGCATTTCTTTCAACCTCTGAGCCATCTCTCCAGCCCCTCATTTTAGTTTTTGGTAATAGTTAATGATATTTGTTTAGTATTTGTCACTAAGCTCAACAGTATGTTGGATTGCTAGCTACTTTATTATGTCTAAAATATAGTTTCAGAACACTCAAAACTTTCTCACAGTTTGTCCAGGCATATGTGAGTATATAAAATATGCTTCTCAAAGAGTACTTCTTGACATTCTTCCTCAAGAGCTAGGAAACCTCGAACCAGAACCATTTGGCATGAATTCTGTACCTCACACTGGCTCCAGTCGTCTTAGACCAACAATTCCTAATGTGACTATCATTTGGTTGATTGAATTGGCATGATTGAGCAGTATCATTCTTAGCAATAAAGGTAATTGCACAAACTGAATTACTAATTACTATTAATTAGTGGTGTTTGTGTGTATGTGTGTGTGTATGTGTACACCTGAATTATATAGTCACAAATATGTTTTGAAGATATTGTTGATACTGATCTGATTTTAAAATGGTTGTCAGTTTATAAAGGTTCTGTGTCTTTGTAAGTGAATTTCCTTCGACTAAAATTCCATAGATAAGGTCCCCTCTGCATTCCATTTGTGAGACATAACTCTGCCTGCATCTCTGGAGGCCTGCTGCCACCCTGGAGAACCAGGTGAGATCCCCATGCCTTAAGCCACTACCTACTGGGTCCCCCAACAATCCCAGCAGCCATGAGGTCTACCCTGTCCCCTTGGGGCCCCATCTTTTGGTCTACACCTCTACCTGCAATCTCTGAAGCCTGCAGCAATCAGGGACCATCAGGTGTAGCCCCTACCTCAATTTCCTACCTGACAGCTCCTCTGGGCAAATACAGCAGAAGTGAGTTCTACCCTGTCTTCTCTGTACTCCAATTCCCTGTCCACAGCTCTGACCACATTCCTGGAGGCCTGCTGCCAACGGGAACAACCAGTGGCTTGAAGCCATCAGGGAATACGAGCTCTGCTGGTATTCCTGGAAGCCATGTTGCAACAAGGGTTAATCAACTCTACTTGTAATTTCAGAGGCCTGCTGCAATAAGGGACTACCAATTTTACCTGCAGCTCCAGAGGCTTGGAGGCATAAGAGACTACCAGGCCTGCCGACACTATGAACAGACAGAGTGCTAATGGCCAGCATAAGAACACAATCAACAAAACTCATGGCAATACGGCACCACCAGAACCCAGCTATCCTGCTACAGCTGTTCACAGATACCCTAACAGGCATGAAGAACAAGAAAATGACCTTAAACCTAATCTTATAAAGATGATAGAGGCCTTTAAAGAGGAAACCAACAAATCCATTATTGAAATACAGGAAAATATAATTAAACAAGTAGAGGCCATTAAAGAGGAAACAAATAAAAAGAAACATGGGGAAATACAACCAAACAGGTAAAATAAATGAATAAAACTGTGCAAGACATGAAAATGGAAGTAGAAGCAGTAAACAATACACAAACAGGCAATCCTGGAAATGGAAAACCTAGAGAAGATAACAGGAACAACTGACACAATCATCACCAATAGAATATAAGAGATGGAAGAGAAGATCACAAGCATAGAAGATACAATAAAAGAAATGGATACATAGTAAAAAAAAAAAATGCTAAATCTACAGTTTCTAAAACAAAGTATCCAGGAAAATTGGGATACTATGAAAGACAGAGTCCACTAAACCTGACCCTTGGGTGCTCTCACAGACTGAATTTCCAACCAAAGAGCAATCATTGACTGGACCATGGCCCCCAGCATATATGTAGCAGTAGTGGAGCTTGGTCTTCATGCAAGTTCCCCAACAATGGAAGCAGGGGCTGTCCCTGACTGTTCCCTGCCTGAGGATCCAGTTCCCCTAGCTGGGCTGCCTTGTGTGACCTCAGTGGGGGAGGATGTGCCTAGTTGTTCAGTGCCTTGATATACTAGGAAGATTGATACTGAGGGAAGATCTCTCCCTTTTCAGAGAAGAAAGGTAAGGGGGTTGGGGGAAAAGAACATATGAGGGGGGACCAGGAGGGAGGTGCTGCAATTGAGATATAAAGTGAATAAATAAATTAATGAAAATCCATAGATAAATATATGTTTGCTTTAATGATTGTCTTCAAATGCATGGAGATGATATTTTAGACATCTTTGTTATTTCTGGTTTGGGAAGATTTTTCCTTATTCTTGAATTTTAAAAAATTCAAAAGTGAATTGATATAATACTGTATTGCCAAACAACCTATAGGTATTAGTTACTCGTTTTCATTGTCTCTAGAAAATACCCTGACCATGTATATTCAAAGGAAAAAATGATGAAGGAACAAAAGGAAAGATGGAGGAAAAGGATGGGTTGACTTTGTTTCACAGTTTGAGAATGATATCAAGTCATTAAAGGAGAGATGTAGGCTAGCAGGATTCCTGAAATACTGTCGGTGTAAACAGTCATTCCCAACTACCACGTATCATAGACCTAGCTCAAACTCTAACCCTCCCCCCTCTGTACCTGTCTTTTGGACCCACATTTTATCTTGCAAAAACATAATAATAGCTGGATTATATGATTTAGTTATTAATTTACTGCCTGTTTCATCTTATTACAATGCCTGTCTCACAAAGACAGTTATTTTTATTGTTGAGTTATTTTTCTAACATTAGCATCTAAGAGACCTTGAAACATACATACATAGATACATACATACATACTAATTGACTGAGCAACACTTCAAGTCTATTCTAAGTTACATTAGTACACATGAAAAAAACATGAAACAATACAGTACCTGTCTTCAAGTATTTTTCATCCAATTGAAGAAAGGCTGACACATAGGTTTATCATGACAAATGTGTTGTCCACTGTGTGTGATCAAAATTTCTTGACTGTGTCCCTTGGGGATAAATTGTGATTATTTATTACTTTATGATTATATCTTATCAGACAAAAATGTACTAAACATTTTAATCTATGGACAGAATTAGTATAAGACACTAATGAGAAGACAAAGGAGTACTCCATTTTATGCAAATTGAGGTGAGTAAGGTAAAATTTGGAAATCTCCTATAAATGTGTGCTTTGACTGCACTAAAATTGCTGTATAACCTTCCTAAATATCTACACATATGAAAGAAATCTAAATGGAATTATCAAATAACAGAAGGGACAATGTCCCAAGTAGACATCTTTCTCCAACAATTAAGCCTCTTGTGTCAGGAATGGGTTGCATCTTGTTGAGTCATTAGCCAAAGGAGACTAGTAGAAACCCTTAAACATCTCAGACTACTGCCAAAACTATTGGTTGCTCTCTACAAATTGATGGTAATGCCTATATAGTTGAAAATGGAAAAGTCTAGCTGGTGCCTAACTAGAGACTTCACCACTACTAACTACTGTTCATGGTACAGGAAGGTAGTCTGCATGCTACCAGAAGAAAAAAAGATAAACACCAACCCGTTGATCTACAAACCCTGTGATCTACAGTGAAGATCTGCCTACAAGATGTAAGATTGTGGGAGTAACTAACCAATATCTGAAGAGCTTTATGGTCCACTCTGTGAGCTGGAACCCATCCCTGACTCTGTTTTCATGGTCAAGAACCTGAGACTAGATAGGCCATAGTCCTCGGGGAAAACTAAATACTACTCTGCTAAAGGAACATTACAATAAAATGACTCATAATAACATTCTACTATCCTCATAAGTGTCTTACTTAGCCATATTCCAAAGAGTTTCTTCCTGCAGTATATGGAAAAAAATCAAAGTCCTGGACAATGTGTAGAGAGTGAAAGACTTTGGGACACTAATTCCTAAATGGGATGGCTTCCTCTTAAACCCTCTCTTCAGGGCTCAAGGAATTATGTGAAAAAAGAATGTTGAAAGTTTGTAAGGGTCATAGGGGATAAAGAACACAAAGGAAAGAAGGCCTTCTTTTTTTTGGGGGGGGGTGGATATTTACTTTATTTGCATTTCAAATGTTTTCCCCTTTCCAGGTCTCCCCTTCAGAAACTCCCTATACAATACCCCTCCCCCTTCCTCTATGAGGGTGCTCTCCCACCCACCCACTCCTGTCATCCCTCCATGGCATTCCCTTCTACTAGGGCATCAAACACCCTCAGGCCCAAGGGCCTCTCCTCCCACTGATGTCCAACAAGGTCCTCCTCTGCCACATATGCAGCCAGCACCATGGGTCCCTCCATTTGTATTCTTTAGTTGGTGGTCCAGTCTCCAGGAGCTCCGGGGGTCTTGCTAGTTGACACTGTTGCTCCCTCCATGGGGCTGCAAACTCCCTCAGCTCCTTCAGTTCCTTCTCCATCTCCTCCATCCCAGACCCCAGGCTCAGTCCAATGGTTGGCTGGGAGTACTTGCCTCTGTATTTTCAGGCTCTGCCTGAGCCTCTCTGGAGACAGCTTATCATGCTTCCATCAGCAAGCACTTCCCTACATCCACAATAAAGTCTGGGTTTGGTAGCTGTATATGGGGTGTATCCCCAGGTGGGGCAGTCTCTGGATGGCCTTTCCTTCGGTCTCTGCTCCACATGAAAGAAGACCTTCTAAACACAGCATGACTGATACACATATAAATCCTCAGAGATTGTAGGAGCAAAAATTACCTCAGTCAACTAAATATACATATCAAATGCAAGTAGATTCATAAAAGCACTGGGATAGTTGTTGGCACTGATATTTCTAATTTGGCAGAAAGACTGATACTCAGAGGGTAAAACTATGGTCAAAAGACATTGAGTTGACTGTAGGCCAAGATCCATTCTTGGAATCTTAATAAAGGAGTAAAGCCCAAATAAACAGCATCATAAAGAATGAGGCAAAGTTTGTCATAAGAAAATGGTTGCTAACAATGGTGTTGTATTATGTATGTATGTATGGGTGTTCAGCACGGGCAGTAATAGAAGCAGATCCAAGTTTTATTTTGCAGTGAAGTACACTGAAGAAGATACACAGAATTGGAAACTAAGCATGATGAAACTTTTTCCAAGAATTTCTAAGTTATGACTTTAATTAAATATATTTTAAAATTATTTCCTTATTTTTGAAATAACAATTACTATCTCCCTATTCCCTTTCTTCCTTCTAAACACACACACACACACACACACACACACACACACACAGACACACACACACACATATCTTAGAGAAAAGAAACACATATACAGAGACACAACAAATACAAACATACTATAGGTATGGAGAGAGATGCATTAGTACATGCTTTCACAAACTAAAGTAGATAAAACATCATAAAGTTATATAATCTCATGGGACTAGTGTTATATACAACAGGCTCACATAAGAACATTCAAATAAAATACAAAGAAAGTTTTACTTGAAGAAATCAAGTCTCACTGTGGTGGAATCTTAGGAAGAAAATGCTTGTAGGACACCTGAAGAAGCTTGAGGTACAAAGGAAAGCTCCATTTCAAGCCCAAAGTTAGTATGCTGGCAAAATTATTTTCTTTCCAGAGGTTAATATTTTTCTACTAAAATCTTTAACTAATTGAATATGGCTGTTCTAGATTAGGAAAGTTAATATGTTTTCCCAAAATCTAGTGATTACCATTCTAATAGTATAAAAACACACACATACCATTATAGAAGCATACTATTGTTAGCATGTGTATACTCACAAGATCATCTAAAACTGATGACATAGGTGAATTTGAGAAAAGATGAGGGCACAAAATAGAATTTTGATACTTGAAATAGATTAGGTTGTATTAGGGCTTTTGCAAATATTCTTTCTGTTGATTTTCCTCCTTTTCACTTGTCTCTTACATCACTTCTCTTCTTAGACTCTTTAACTTCCCACAATCACATTTTCCTCAGGCACACACAATACACATGGACATGTAAATGAATCAATCAATAGAATGATTATTCTCAGCTTTATCATTTTATATATAAAAACTGGTGTTGCTATTGATAAATTTATTTACATTATTCATTATATTAAGATGTCAGATCATTATATTAAGATGTCACCTATTATAACATCATTTTAACCTGTCAATAAACAGAAACTGCCCCCTACTAGGTAAATAATAGACTTTACAGTAATTAAGAAAGGAGCTTTCCTTTCAGTAAGTTCCTACCGACTATTTTAAAGAATGAGATTATTATAGAGTCATTAAAAGTGTGCATAGAGGAATCATTTGCAGAATACTATGAAAGCCCTGGTTATATGTCTTATTCATCTTAATTTCCTAAAGTAAATGTAGTGTTTGTGCCTTAACTCTTCATTGTTTAGCTGTTAAATCTCACCCCATACCTCAACTGTCCTTTTTCTGTTCTAGTCTTTGGTATGCAAATGTGGAGCCTTAGTGTCCCAGGGTTAGGGAGGAAATTCCAGGGAGCTTCAATCCCAGATACCTCAAACTTGAGGATGGCAGGAGCTGGCTACCTCCCCCCTCTCAGTCTGACACCATAAAGCCAGCTCCCCCTGACATCAACTCTAGTGAGAATTTACTACCCTGACACTAATAAGGTATCACTCCTTTTTATAAGGTTCTCAACTACCACCACCCTACAGTCCCTGAACCTGTAGATGAAACATCTTCCAACACTCCTGTGTTGACCAATTGTACACAGCCACAGAAACCTTGCCCCAAAGAACTTGGCCTCCTCACTAGGGACATAGATACCCCCTTTCCCCAATAAATGAACCAGTTCTTTGAAGCTGTGGTCTTTGTATGCAGTCATCACCAACTGAGATGTGCATTGAGCTCACAGGGACAATGCTAAGCTTCCCTCCCTTAAGTCTAGCTTGGTGCAGGTCTAGCTAAGGCAGAGAGAACAGACATGGGGCAGCATGCAGACACTTAGAATATGCCCAGAATTTTTTTCATTTCAGAATAATATGTATATATTTTCAGAAAAATTTTTCACTGAAGACTTCAAATGACTGTCTTTTGGATCTGCTTAGATACCATTTCTAAAAGGAGGAATTCTGATCAATCTATCTAGAAAAATAATAACCTTGTTTCTCTCACAGAAGTGTGATTATTTCTCATTATCTTTACTTCCTTTACCCTTTGTACTGACTGGTTTTGTGTCAACTTGACACAAGCTGGAGGTATCACAGAGAAAGGAGTTTCAGTTGAGAAAATGTCACCATGAGATCCAGCAGTAAGGCATTTTCTCAATTGGTGATCAAAGGGGAAGGGCCCCTTGTGGGTGGTACCATCTGTGGGCTGGTAGTCTTGGGTTCTATAAGAAAGCTGAGTAAGCCAAGAGAAGCAAGCCAGTAAATAACATTCCTCCATGGCCTCTGCATCAGCTCCTGCTTCCTGACCTGCTTGAGTTCCAGTTCTGACTTCCTTTGTTGATGAACAGCAATGTGTAAGCTGAATAAACTCTTTCCTCCCCAACTTGCTTCTTGGTCATGATGTTTGTGTGGGAATGCCCTGACTAAGACAGTCTTTTAGCACTTTGCACACCTTAGTTTCTATAAACAAATGTATACTTGCTTATACATAGTTGAGCCCAGTTACATCTAAAGTCTTTTAGGTATTTTCTGTTTTTTGTTTAGTCGTAGTATCTAAAGCAGAGAACAAATAATGTTATGATTGATGAAATGGCTCCTGTTGAAAGATAAGTGACAATAAGAGATTTTAAGTAAGGGAGGAGAAACCTGCGCACACATTTGTTCCCAGTATTTAGGGAGCAGATGCAGGCAGATCTCTGAGTTTGAAGCCAGCCTGGCCTACTGCTGGGGGCTTATTTGGGCACCCAGTTTCTTGAAGAAGGCAGACAAGGGGTATAGAGCCAGTGACCATGGCCAAAGCTACTTTATCTTTGCTGTTCTTCTGTCTTTAACTCTTTGCTATTCTGTGGCCAAAAGCTACTTACTTTTGGAAATTTTTCTCTTCCTTGAACTCTTTGCTATTCTTAGGTCAAAAGTATTCTAAGTCCGGACTTCTGGTAATTTGATTCCAATGGATACAGCAGGGAAATTAAAAAAAAAAAAAGGTTTAGTTTCTCTCTGGTTCAAGGGCCTCTCACAAGCTGGACACCAAAGGCTTGGAGTTCATTAACTCTTTGTGAGCCAGAGGGAAAAGAGGAGGAAGAAAGTGAGAATTCAAGCACATACATAGACACACACACACACACACACACACACACACACACGCACACACACACATTTTGGTCCGGCCCGACAACCTGACTCAACAGCTCTACAAGTGTTCATATATACTTACATATACATACACATGTACCTATACATATATGTATGCACATATAAACATATAAACATCTTCCTTTGAATGTCCTCTTTTAAATATCTCTATAATGGGGCTTACATAAATTACAGGAAGATAGAACAGAAGGCTAAACCTTGGTCTTTTAAATATATGTTAAATCTTTATCCAATGATTGGCTCTTATTATATTTAAAAAGAAAACCCCATAAGCATAAAAGGCAAAAGTCTTAACATGAAAGAATTTTCAAAACCTGTTTTATTGCTTAACTTTTTATTTTTTTGATTTTTAATATAATTACATCATTTCCCTTACCCGTTCCTCTCTCAAAACCCTCCCATATATCGTTCCTCACTTTCTTTCAAGCATATAGACATTTTTTCACTAATTGTTGCCACACACACACACACACACACACCACCCACATAAAAACAATCTGCACATGGATTTGTATATAGACTATATTGCAGCAGTTAATGAAATGAAGCTTTTGTTAAAGCAATACGAATGAAACATTTGTTGAACTGAGCTGTGATATCTTTTTTCTCATGAAGTAGTCTTTACACACGCACACACACACACACACACACCACACACACACACACATATATATATGTATATATATACATATATATACATATATATATAATTAAATCTCAAGAATGGAAACAAACTAAACTAGAAGTTCCTCAGTTTACCACAAAAGTGCTTCCAGGCCCCCTGTACAATGTAACATGAGTGTTGCATGGGAGCAAAATTTATGTCAGTATAAATGCAAGCTAGGGACAATTGAGCTCTGAAACATTTCAGGTTTGCTGAAAAGGAAAAAGTTACACTACACAAACTCTTTAATAAAAGCCAGACTCAACGGCTTCAAGTTTGCTTATGATTGATTGGTCAGGCCAGTTGCCACTGTTGCTCCCTCCATGGGGCTGCCAACTCCATCAGCTCCTTCAGTTCCTTCTCCAACTCCTCCATCTGGGACCCCACACTCAGCCCTACTGTTGCTGTGAATTGAATCTTAGCTATTCCGAACTTTTGGACTAATATCCACTTATCAGTGAGTATATACAGTGTTCATTCTTTTGTGACTGTGTTACCTCGCTCAGGATGATATTTTCAAGTTCCATCCATTTGCCTGCGAATTTCAGGAAGTCATTGTTTTAATAGCTGAGTAGTATTCCATTGTGTAAATGTACCACATTTTCTGTATCCATTCCTCTGTTGAGGGACATCTGGGTTGTTTCCAGTTTCTGGCTATTGCAAATATGGCTGCTATGAACATAGTGGAGCATGTATCTTTATTACATGTTAGAGCATCTTCTGGGTGCCCAGGAGTGGAAGAGCTGGGTCCTCAGGTAGTA
Source organism: Rhynchomys soricoides (assembly GCA_019843965.1). Lineage (NCBI taxonomy): Eukaryota > Metazoa > Chordata > Mammalia > Rodentia > Muridae > Rhynchomys > Rhynchomys soricoides. The sequence continues at coordinate 2,073,792 of JADRCH010007377.1, read as the reverse complement.
TTATGTTCATTTTTCTGAGGGTCTGCCAAACTGATTTCCAGAGTGGTTGTACCATCTTGAAACTTGAGCAAATCAGGTACCATGCTTGAGAGTAATCCATCTGACTTTCTGGGAGTGGAGATAGGACTTATAACTGTGCTGTCTTTTATGCTGTTAATGTTACAGTTTTGTATTGCTGGGATCAGGTTGTTCCCTAGTCTATGATGCTTTATATTGTATAAACAGGGTTCCAGGCTCTGCCTTGCCCCAAGAAACTCTACTCAATGAATGTTTTTGTTTTATAGATTAAGATAATTTAAAAAAAATGCTTAAAGTATTTAAAATGTTGGTTGACAGTTTCAGATTATATACTAGGAACTAACATTTAAGATATGAGGTGTTTTAATGTAATAATGCAATAAGACAATAGTCTTGCATAATATGTATACAATATGTAATCTTGTATGTCAATTTATAATTGTATAATAATATTTTAACATTATCAATATCTTTTGAAAAACTATTCTAAAGTATTTATTGTGGGAAAGGTATTTCTATAGGTCTCATTAGTAATTGATTATGGTAAAGAAATTCTAAATATCTGTTTTGTCATACAATCAGCTTTTGACTCAATGTTAAGACTAGAGAATGATTGTGCACTTTGCAGGACACATGAAAGATTTTATCTTTCTGTCACCACTCATGGAGCGCAGACGGATAAGTGACTTATTCCTGGAAGTAGAAAGGTGCTACCTTACAAATTTATTGAAGCTAACTGGAACTATATTGGAACATGAAATATTAAAATTATATCAAGCAAATTGGGCCCAAGAACTTGTCAGACATACTATACCAAGGAAAGGGTTTACAGCTAGCATTGTGATGGTGATGTCTCCCACTGATAATGTGTGCCTATGACTTACAGGGAAGGAATTCCTGCTTGTTCTACTTAATTCTGTCCTTGCTGGAGAGGTGCACCAATGAACTGCTTTCCATCATTTGAACATGCTGTTTGTCTATGCTCTTATCCTTTTTTCTGACCTACTTCTGCATATGCAGCTAGATTCAACTCCATAGATTTGTGTTCAAACTCTACATTTTCTACTTTCATTTCTTTCAGCTTCATCAATACAATACTTAGGAATTATACAACCTTTAGCATTCTACATTCTGTAACCTACATATATACATATAGAGTAATATACTTTGAGTGATGTGCAGTGTGTGTTCTGATAATATAAAAATAATAATAATTTAGTTTAAAATATAAGAAACCATGTTTGCCTCTATCAGTGTAAGCAAAGAAGGTAGGGATATCTGAAAAAATGCTGCCATTGAATTACCATATACTGTGAATTTATTAAATTCTGACATTGTGTAAAAAGATAAATATGGTCGGACATGTCTCACATCTAACTAGTGTTCACAACAGATAGGTCTTAACAAATTGTTACTTCTGTGTGCTAGAATCCTTTGAATCTTGCTTGAGTTGTTTCTTGCCTGGTTACTTCTCATTCCACTCTCTCTCTCTGCTTTTGTTTTGTATTGCTGCTCCTTCCCAAGACCACTACTCTTAATGGTTGATAGTTATTTAATGGTGAATGAAGATGGTTAGGTCCTAATATGCTGATATACTTCCCTTGATTTCTATCCCAGAAGGATGGAAAAAATTCAAACCTTTAATGATTTATTTTCTTTTTAGCACTGACTATATTGTCATAATTCATCTTAATATACCATTAAGGATATTTTTGTATGTTATAGTATGTTATATATGTTATGTTTTAAGACTTTCTCCTTATATTTGATTTTCAGCATTTTTATTATGTGCTACCTGTTTTGATTTGTTTATACTACTTAGGTGCTATTGAACTTCCTAAATGTATACATTCTCATTTTACTTACATTTTAAATATTTTGTTATTTTACAAGACATAGTTTATAGCCATACAAATGTTGTACACTGAAGTTGATTGCCAGAATAGCATAACAACAGCTATATACATTCCATGCTTACTTCAATTTTTCCTATTTTGTCCTTCTTTCTGCTTGATTTAACATCATGCTGCTCGGTTCATCATGGTTCTAAATCCATAGATAATACTACTAGTACAACACAACAACTACTATCAATGTCATGTGTGTGTGCATACACAGACACATTTTTCTTTCTTTTGTAATAAACATTTTTATATTAATTAACGCATTTATATCTATGCTGAAATGATGTGTCAATATTTCTTTTTATATTATAATTTTTATAGAAAAACAGTTTATAATACTAATTCTAGATACTGACAAAACTCAAGAACTTACTTTTATACAATTTATTGATTTATTTTGTGTGTGCATGTGTGTGTGTCCATGGCATAGATATGGAGATCAGATGACAACTTGCAGGACTTTATTCTTTCTTTCCACCATGTGAATCCCTGGGATCAAATTCAGCTCATCAAGTTCATGTTGTTAAATCATGTTTTTTGTGAGTATTTCTGGTAGTTTTGAAGATGTTAAGGACAGAACTGACATGCAAAATAATAGTCTTTCTGTATACAAATAACAAACATGATATGAAAGAAATCAGAAGAGAAAACCTCTGAAGAAAGAAATTTAAAAAGATAGAAATATCTGACATGCTCATGGATTAGAAGACAATGTTAGAAACTGTATACACTATCAACACCAACTTACATAGTCATTACAATATTAATCAGCATAAAAACTGCCTGTTCCGCCAGGCAGTGGTGGCGCACGCCTTTAATCCCAGCACTTGGGAGACAGAGGCAGGCAGATTTCTGAGTTTGAGGTCAGCCTGGTCTACAGAGTGAGTTCAAGGACAGCCAGGGCTACACAGAGAAACCCTGTCTTGAAAAACCAAAAAAAGAGAAATTAAGCCTCAATCAGAATCAAATATTTCTTTTGAATAGAACTTCTGTCTAGGGTACACATGATCCTAGATTTTGGTCATAATTTACTTAAACAATATAATGCCATTACATAATAGAAAATATCCAGAATCTGAATGTACTGGAATGTGCATTTTGGTCTTAACTCTAACGTTTATAATTTATATTCTCTTAAAGTTGTTTAATATCTACAAACAATAACTTAGGTATGATTAATATCAGAGTTACTGTGCTATCAATTATTCCTACGATAAGTTTTGTCTAAAGCAGACTAAGTTATGTGACCATTATTTAAGTCACCCTCAATAAAATAAATTATTTTTCATATAAAATCAATTCAAAAATTATAAATTAACATTTGACTAAAAAATCTGCTGCTTACTGATTAAAATGGCAGCTAAAAGTTTATCCTTTAAGTAGAAATGTCTAGTGTACTCTAAAGTGATACTTGCATGTTACAGTAATGATGATCATGCATGTTAGAGTTTGGTTTCAGCTGACTGCTTCCTCATTTTTGTACAAATATACTTCATTTTTGGGAAAAAAAGAGTATAGACTTATAAATTATTAAAATGATCAGATTTTAAGTTCAGAAGAAACTGAATTTAGTTTTTCTCTAATTTTTAAATGTATTGTTTTGATCAGTTGGAACTCAATTTTTATTTACTTATGCATATCTGTGCATGATCCTTAATATTCTTTTATGTCAAAATATGAATTTTTATAACTTAAAATTGCCTTTTAAGTATGAGAATAAAATTGAATTACATTTTACTAGAGTGAATCAAAATACAAACATATTGGTAAAATAAGGAAGGAAAAATATTAGTGATGAATCTATTTTAAATAACATGGTATGCAGTAGAATTACAATTAAAGATTCCTTATGGATTCTCAAATCATTTGTATAGTTATAAAGCCTTGTTTTAAATTACTCGTAAACTGCTTCAAACCAAAAATGAGCCTTTGGGTAGGTCATTTTGAACAATTGAAATCAGATAATAAAATTTGTTCTATTACAAAATAGTACAGTTTCTATTAAAAACCCACATAACCTTCACAACAGAGTACTTATTGTTTTGCTTGTCTTCTGTTTCTGTTAAAATATTGGAAACATTTGTGAATTCAAGAGTTGATATTATTATTTACATCTGTAGTGAGGACCAGTTTGGGGCCAGAGGTTTGGTGGGTAGATTGCTGACCTTGTCCTTCCACTGGGAGTCCTGCCTGGCCACCTTAGGATTCATATCCCTCACTGCTAGAAGTCTCAGCTAGAGTAACTCCAAAGACCCCAGGAGCTTCCCTCCATCCCAGGTCTTTGGTACCTCCTAGCAATTGTCTTTACTAGACCAGTTTCAATTTTCTTTCCCATGCTCTTTCTATATATGATCCTGCCCCACCCCTCCTCCATTCCCATCCCCTCTGCCACCCAGTTCCCTCCCCCCATCCATGCCCAATAACTATTTCATTTCCTCTTGTGAGGTAGATCCAACCATCCTCTCTTGGGCCCTCCCTGTTATTCAGTTTCTTTGGGTCTCTGGAACTTAGCATGGTTATCTTATACTTTAAGGCTAATACCCACTTATCAATGAGTGTATACCATGCATGTCCTTTAGGATCTGGGTTACCTTATACAGAATGACATTTTCTAGTTCCATCCATTTGCCTGCAAAATTCATGATGCCCTTGTTTTTAATAGCTGAATAGTATTCCATAGTGTAAATGAATGACATTTTCTTTATACATTCTTCAGTTGAGGAACATCTAGGTTGTTTCCAGTTTCTGGCTATTATGAATAAAGCTACTATGAACATAGCTGAGCAAGTGTCCTTGTGGTATGGTGGAGCATCTTTTGGGTATATGTGCAGGAGTAGTATACCTAGTCTTGAGGTAGAACTATTCCCAGTTTTCTGAGAAACTAAAAAATTGATTTCCAGAGTGGTTCTACAAGTTTGCACTCCCACCAGCAATGGAGGAGTGTTCCACAGGCTCTAGATCCTTGTTAGTATGTGTCAAAGCACAAAGTTAATAGAGGGATGTGAGCCCCAGATTTCAACAGGTGTCCAGCAAGCTGGGGGATTTAATGGCATTTACTTCTGACATTTCACTAAGGCCAGTAAGGAATGCTTGGTCCTGCTGCACTACATATACACTGGTATGACCTGGTGAACTGTGATAGTACCACCACATCAGGGTCAACGGGGATGGAAGAACATTCTAATGGAACTAACAGCCTCCTGCCTTTTGCTGTGGTTCCCTCAGATGAAGTACTGCACCAGGGCCTTTACATGTCTGACATGTACCAGAAGTCCTAGTGGGTAGACTATCAGACCCTCTTCCCGGGTGAAAAGCACTGAGACTCCCAGCCTGGGAATTTCCACATCTGTGCCTTAAAGATCATGGGGCTGTGGGGAGCCCAGGCTTTCTCCTCCTCCCAGCCCAATGCCAACCCACCAGCTCTCAGCACATCTACCAGTGGCAGGCCTCATCTTACAGGTACTTCTGATTTCCAGATGTGCTGGAATAGCCCTTGGGGAAGGTTCCTCTCAGGTTCCCTAAAGGTGACAATTATACTCACAAGCTGAAGAAAATCTGGGTGGATGGGAATTCCTGAACATGAGAAAAGTGTGGGATCATCAATGACAGAGATGCTCACAAAAGGTTTTGGGGACAGAGCCAGGAGCCCAGGGATTCCCAGCCTAGGGACCATCATAGAATAGGTACTGCTGAAGGGGTTGTCTGAAGTAGATCACCAAGTGTCACAGGAGAAGGATGGGAATGGCAGGCCTAAGACAGCCCAAGAATTATGTACTAATTACCCATGACAAGCCCTAAGCTATGGTTAGAATGGTCCTTCAAGTGTGTGATAACCTAACATCAGGTGTAAGGGCTGTGGTAAGCAGACAGCAGCAGAGCTCATGATTTTATACAAAACTGAAAGCAATGACTGGTACTCTGAACAGGAAACAGTAATTGCCAATAGTTCGGCTGAGAACAGTAGAGCAGTGTTCTGAGTAGTTTTACCTCAACTTGACACAGGTATAGGTGTCTTAGAGGACGGAACATCTAATGAGAAATTCCTCCACAAGATCCTGTTGCAGGCAGTCCTTGTAGGGCATTTGCTTATTAGTGAATGATGGGGGAGGGCCCATCCATTGTGGGTGGAGCTACATTAGGCTTGGTAGTCCTGGATTGCAGAGGAACGAATGGCCATAGGAATTATCATCAGACAAATGTGGTTAACATCTTGATAGTAGAGAGGCTGGAAATGTTTCGAAGGAAGGTAACTGCAAAGGTCTGAAGGGGGGTAAATGAGGAGCTGGAGTGAGGGAATGTGGGAAGGAACACAGCGAGGAATTGAAAACATTTTTAAAAGAAAAAAATATAGCATATCTGTAAAATAAAAGGAATATTGTTGTGTTAGTAAGGGAAAAACTTTGCTTAAGTGCAATCTCCTGAGTCTAAGCCACCTCCAGGGACATTCCAGTGGGTTTTGACTCACTTCTTGCCTTGTAAGTGCAGGGTCTTCAAAGGAAATGCATGGATACAGTCCTCCCTCCAACATGTTGGTTCACACTAGAGAACATGGCTATGTCAACCTTGGCTGTATATGATGAGTCATCTCACCAGCCTCAAAATCACAGTCCTTGAATGCTTCGTAAGTATATCAAAGCCCCATCACAATGGCACAAGCCTATCTAGGCATGGACTAAGCTTACCTTTTAGGGAGACCTTGGGCTGAAAGACATCTGCACAGGATCTTCTTCAGGCCATCATTTCCTTCTTTGAGATAAGGGAGAAAAGCCTTCTTTGCACTTTTCCCTTACCTTACCATACACAAGCTTGAAACAAATGGATGCCCCTTAGAGAGGCCAACGTGGACCTCATAGATAGGGACCCGTTTGTTCTGGGTTGTAGCTTTCCAATATAGGCCTGTACATCCCTACATAGATAGTAAAGACAAGCTGACTTCTTTGTGTGTCACTCACCTGTGGTGAACGGTAACTTCCTTTTGGGCCTCCTACCCTACCTCACACACACTCACACACTCATCTGATCATCAGATGCTCTCTGGTACCTTTTACATTTGAATTACCATAGTTCCTTTTACCTAAACCAGTAGGAACTTTCCTGAAGATTATCGAATGTGGTTAAGTCAGGCCACAAAATCGAGTGTGTCACAGAACTGGAAATTGGGGAAGATAGGGAAGCCAATGGCAATTCTATTGTCATTGCTCCCCAGAACAACATTTGGTGGCAAACCGAAGTGTACATAGAAATTCAAAGGATGTGTGGCCCTTTAATCACATAAGTGTTTAGAATAAAGTACACTCAGTTTGCCTGCTTGGGCATAGCACTATTCTGAGGACATCCTGTCCAACTTGTAGAGAAACACATTCCTTATTAGAAGCTATGTGAACAGACATAACCAGCCAGCAGGAGCAGGTGGAAGAGACCAAAGCCAGACCAAGAAAGGAGTGTGTGGTGGAAGAGACAGATGGTAAAAGCAAGGCTAGACCATGTTGCTTTGAAAGTAGAGTCATCTAGCAGCCTATCGTAGCTGAGCAGTCTTGGTATTGCTGAAGTTTGGACTTTTACCAGGCTGGCCTGTGAGCAAAACAGAGTCAGAAGAAACAGAGCACCCCCCCTGGTATCCCCTTTACTCTTGAAAAGTGGGAGAAGAAATACTATCTGATTGTCAACTGATACAAGAAAGGCTACTTGTGATTTTCAGAATACTGGAGCCTATTCTGGAAATCTGCTCAATTTTGTTCACTTTTTGACAACTCCCATAGACTGAGACATGGCTCCTTCTCCAGACTGGCCTTGGGACACCTTGTGACATCATGTGACAAACAAAGAACATGATGACTTCATCAGATGGTTGCCCCACTACTGACATGAGCATTCAGTGGCCACTATTTGTGGAAACCTCTCCTGGAAAGGTAGTCAGAAGTAGTCAGTCTGGAGTATCTTGAGCGATGTTTCGTGCTGCAGAGAACAGAATACAACTGATGGCCAAGGAAGATGGCATTATACCTGACCAGGCATTGGGCAACAAAAAAACACCTGCAGGTAACCACTCCATGGGACCTTTGAGAACATATAAGAGGTGCAGTGGACCTGTTAGTGCCCCAGACGAGAGTCCAACTCAGGATCTATGTAGCCCACGTAAAACTGGTTTTTCAGATAATGATACAGATTGTCCATCACTTGCTGTTGATATGGAGGTACCTGGGCAGGAGGCCAGGAGCTCCTTATGGTACCTTATATATAGCTCCATGATGTCTCTAGAGATGATGTG